>CM042161.1:91068240-91130740 GCA_023376005.1 Doryteuthis pealeii
GTAAACATTAAAGTGAAAAAACTTTCTCTATTCAACGTCCCTCTATCTGTAATATAGCCTTATCAAGGGATTTAGAATATACTAACTATCCCTATGTATGGATAGGTAGGATGTGATACAGGGTCGCAATTACAAGGTTACAACTAAAATATTCAGCAGTAATGGATCTACGTGACCATCTTGCAAACCATTAAACCACGGTCGGACGCCCTAAAGTGAATTCTTCACAAGTTTCAATGAATAAGTTCCGTTGAAGGTATTTACCAAACACATTCACCACAGGTTTGATATAACACAGGTCGCTAATATGGGGCATCGGAGAGGATCGAACTCACAATTCATAGTAATGAACCTGCAAGACAAGCTTGCTTACCATCAGACCACAATGGATGCAAATAGTATTTACCAACCCATTCATCACGGTTAACATGTAACACAAAGTGTTGTATAGCCGACTACTACCGGCTAGTGGACTTCAATAAACAACAGATACGTATATACAAAAATAGACCAGTCTTTATTTTCTTCGGTGTGTGATGGTTAAGGCGTTAGAGCTTCACAATGAAAATGCCGGGCGGTTGGTAAGTGCGGCGACGAGTGTTCACAATGGAAGCTCTTTCCCTCCCACAAAAAGGGGATTCTTGGGTATGCAACTAAAATGGACATTACTCACAGTGTTATTTTTCTTGTTTGTATTCTAAGGTGTTACTGAATTTCAGGTATCTGTCGTAATTCACCGTAGAAATAAATCGGGGATATTTCTTTTGGAACATTGATAGATAAGGGGATAAATAGATAGGAACGAGTGAGCTAGAATAGATAGCATTATCAGGGTTAGAAAAAAAGAAGTAAGAAACACTTAGATAGATACATAGGAACGAGTGTGTGAGAAAAGATTGAGAGAAGGGGAGAGAGCATAAAAAGTAGGAAACATATATTATATATGAGAAGTAAACAAACAAAACAATGTTGTTTGATATGGCTTTTTTACCGACAATTTTGAGAGAATATGTGCTTAATTGAAGTCGTACTAATTTTGAAAGTTAATTAAATTAATAATTAATTAATTAGCCGGGTATTACCTATTCAAATGTAAGGCTAAACAAATCGAGAAAAAATCAATCTTTGTATGTACATTTCGGCCTATTTTAGGCCTCATCAGCAGAGCTATAGATAGAAGACCGCCTTGTGTGTGATTTCGAACCCTGACTGTCAAGCTGACAGGCGAGGACCGTAACCCTTACACGAGAAGGATGAGAAGTAATAACACAAGCGATGTGTTTTGATATGGCTGCTTTTTAGCCGACCAATATATATATATATATATATTTTAGCGACAATATAATATATATATATATATATATATATATACTGTAGTGTGGGATGGTCACTATTTCAGCTTTTGCTGGAATGGTGTACCAAAGGCAGTATTAATTGGTAGAGTGCTCAATATAAAATAGAGCTGTTATATAATATAATAAGATAAATATATAGGTTTTACATATCTATTTATTGGGTGACAAAGGAACTTTCCACAACCATATTGGTTTCATGCGATGCATTCATCAGGTGAAGATGTTTCAAATGTGAGAAAAATCGAAAAAATTTCAAAAAATTTCAAAAAATTCAATAGACATGGGATGCGTATGATTGGATAAAATGATGTGTGTATGTATGTGAAGGTGAATTGAATGTATGAGAGTGTTTATGGGCAGTATAAAGGTTGTGTACGCGTAGTGGCTGGTCACACACATTATACGTTGATCTGTTAGTGTGCAGTATTTTAATAGTGCTTACGTGCGAGCGCTCGTGCCTATACATGTATGTGTGTGTGCGCGCGCGCGTGATGTTTTCTTCTATCTGATGCGTGGGCCGTGTATGATGTATACGGACGGGTCGTGATGGTTGGGGAGTGGGGTTGAATAATATTAATTTTAAGGTTGTAAATGTTGTATATTATGGGTGGGTGGGTGGTGGTGTTTTTGAACTTCGGTGTTGTCTATTACGAGGTGTTGCGTTGACAACCGGACGTGGTTGCACGTGGTTACATATACTCGCGACATATACACGCATACAAAATAATATTCATACATATTTATATGCACACACATGTCACTATATTTGCTGGGTAAGCCTTACATATACATACTGAAGCGCATACGCATACTACTATGGGCTCCACGTGTACATATATACGCACATACGCACACATGTACACACAGACAGACACGCATATACGTACTCATACAAATTTGTGCACATACACTCACACGCTCACGTACAGGCACACATACATATACATGCATACATATATACACGCGCGCATATACGTAGTAACATACATACGCATATGTGCCCAAAGACACATGCATGCACGCACACAGATTTATGCACATACGTGCGCATGCACACGCTCATACATGCATGCATTATGCATGTATGCATCGCACACGCATACACACGTACACATCCACATGCACATACACATGTATATATATATATATATGTGTGTGAGTGTGTGCATGTGCATGCGTGCTGACGTGTATGCATGCGACTGGATGTGTGTGCGCACACGCGTGTACGTGTGTATGCGTACGTGTGTGTGTATGTGTGTACGAGCATGCATGGTCGTGTACATGCGCGCGTATGTGCATATGTGTGTGTGTGCATGCATGCATGTATGAGCGTGTGCATGCGCACGTATGTGCATAAATCTGTGTGCGTGCATGCATGTGTCTTTGGGCACATATGCGTATGTATGTTACTACGTATATGCGCGCGTGTATATATGTATGCATGTATATGTATGTGTGCCTGTACGTGAGCGTGTGAGTGTATGTGCACAAATTTGTATGAGTACGTATATGCGTGTCTGTCTGTGTGTACATGTGTGCGTATGTGCGTATATATGTACACGTGGAGCCCATAGTAGTATGCGTATGCGCTTCAGTATGTATATGTAAGGCTTACCCAGCAAATATAGTGACATGTGTGTGCATATAAATATGTATGAATATTATTTTGTATGCGTGTATATGTCGCGAGTATATGTAACCACGTGCAACCACGTCCGGTTGTCAACGCAACACCTCGTAATAGACAACACCGAAGTTCAAAAACACCACACCCACCCACCCATAATATACAACATTTACAACCTTAAAATTAATATTATTCAACCCCACTCCCCAACCATCACGACCCGTCCGTATACATCATACACGGCCCACGCATCAGATGGAAGGAAAACATACACGCGCGCGCGCACACACACATACATGTATAGGCACGAGCGCTCGCACGTAAGCACTATTAAAATACTGCACACTAACAGATCAACGTATAATGTGTGTGACCAGCCACTACGCGTACACAACCTTTATACTGCCCATAAACACTCTCATACATTCAATTCACCTTCGCATACATACACACATCATTTTATCCAATCATACGCATCCCATGTCTATTGAATTTTTTGAAATTTTTTGAAATTTTTTCGATTTTTCTCACATTTGAAACATCTTCACCTGATGAATGCATCGCATGAAACCAATATGGTTGTGGAAAGTTCCTTTGTCACCCAATAAATAGATATGTAAAACCTATATATTTATCTTATTATATTATATAACAGCTCTATTTTATATTGAGCACTCTACCAATTAATACTGCCTTTGGTACACCATTCCAGCAAAAGCTGAAATAGTGACCATCCCACACTACAGTATATATATATATATATATATATATATATTGTCGGCTAAAAATATATATATATATATATTGTCGGCTAAAAAGCAGCCATATCAAAACACATCGCTTGTGTATTTACTTCTCATCCTTCTCGTGTAAGGGTTACGGTCCTCGCCTGTCAGCTTGACAGTCAGGGTTCGAATCACACACAAGGCGGTCTTCCTATCTATAGCTCTGCTGATGAGGCCTAATAGGCCGAAATGTACATACAAAGATTGATTTTTCTCGATTTGTTTAGCCTTACATTTGAATAGGTATACCCGGCTAATTAATTAATTATTAATTAATTAACTTTCAAAATTAGGTACGACTTCAATTAAGCACATATTCTCTCAAAAATTGTCGGCTAAAAAAGCCATATCAAAACACATTGTTTGTTTGTTTACTTCTCATATATATATATGTTTCCTACTTTTTTATGCTCTCTCTCCCTTCTCTCAATCTTTTTCTCACACACTCGTTCCTATGTATCTATCTAAGTGTTTCTTACTTCTTTTTTTTTCTAACCCTGATAATGCTATCTATTTCTAGCTCACTCGTTCCTATCTATTTATCCCTTTATCTATCAATGTTCCAAAAGAAATATCCCCGATTTATTTCTACGGTGAATTACGACAGATACCTGAAATTCAGTAACACCTTAGAATACAAACAAGAAAAATAACACTGTGAGTAATGTCCATTTTAGTTGCATACCCAAGAATCCCCCTTTTTGTGGGGAGGGAAAGAGTCTTCCATTGTGAACACTCGTCGCCGCACTTACCAACCGCCCGGCATTTTCATTGTGAAGCTCTACGCCTTTACCACTCACACACCGAAGAAAATAAAGACTGGTCCTATTTTTGTATATACGTATCTGTTGTTTATTGAAGTCCACTAGCCGGTAGTAGTCGGCTATACAACACTTTGTGTTACATGTTAACCGTGATGAATGGGTTGGGTAAATACTATTTGCATCCCATTGTGGTCTGATGGTAAGCAAGCTTGTCTTGCAGGTTCATTACTATTGAATTGTGAGTTCGATCCTCTCCGGATGCCCCATATTAGCGACCTTGTGTTATATCAAACCTGTGGTGAATGTGTTTGGTAAATACTTCAACGGAACTTATTCATTGAAACACTTGTGAAGAAATTCACTTTAGGGCGTCCGACCGTGGTTTAATGGTTTGCAAGATGGTCACGTAGATCCATTACTGCTGAATATTTAGTTGTAACCTTGTAATTGCGACCCTGTATCACATCCTACACTATCCACTACATAGGGATAAAGTTAGTATATTCTAAATCCCATTGATAAGGCTATATTACAGATAGAGGGACGTTGAATAGAGAAAGTTTCACTTTAATGTTTACTTCCGCCTCTCTCTCTCTCTCTCTCTCCTCTCTCTCTCTCTCTCTCTCTCTCTCTCTCTCTCTCTCTTATCTATCTATCCACTAAGAATGGTCCAAAAGAGATAGTTAATTTCTTGCATTCTATGTTTGTATATTCAATTAAGCCGTTTTATTTAGTTCCACATTGATCTATATGTAGAGGGAACAAAATAACACCATTGTCACACTCAACGGCACGCCTCTCAAGCCAGTAGAACAATTCACGTACCTAGGTAGTAATATCTCATCCACAGAGAGCGATGTTAATACACGAATAGCAAAGGCATGGTCGACCACAAACAAATTATCAGTTATATGGAGGTCCTATCTCCCTGACAAGCTAAAGCGACGGTTCTTCCAGGCTGTGATTGTATCAGTGCTGCTATATGGCTGCACCACTTGGACCCTAACGAAGCGTCATGAGAATAAGCTAGATGAAAGCTGCACAATAATGCTACGTGCAGTCTTGAACAAGTCGTGGAAGCAGCACCCCACGAGGAGGCAGCTGTACGGTCACTTGCCCCCCCCCCATCTCACAAACTATCCGAGTGAGATGGACAAGGCATGCAGGACACTGCTGGAGAAGCAAGGAAGAGCTCATAAGCGACGTTCTCCTGTGGAAGCCAACACATGGACATGCAGGTGTGGGGCGTCCTGCAAGGACCTACATTGACCAAATATGCGAGGATTCTGGTTGCTCCGCAGAGGATCTCCCGGGTGCAATGAATGATAGGTAAGGTTGGCGAGAGATTGTCATGGATACCCGTGCTAATTGCGCGACATGATGATGATGATGATGATGAAGCAATATTTCTCTCTCTCTCTCTCTCTCTCTCTCTCTCTCTCTCTCTCTCTCTCTCTCTCTCTCTCTCTCTCTCTCTCTCTCGCATGGTCACTCGTTTTTTGTTAATCTATATACTTCGGGAGGAGGGGGCGTCCCAAAGTAATTCTCCCGGTTTATTTCAACGGTAAACTAGAAAAGATACCGGAAACTCCTTAGAATATATAGCAAGTTTTCAGTTAAAACCAGAAATTTTCCCAATGCATTTTTGCCGGGGACCAACAACATCTTGTATGTCACGCTTGTGCACAGGTCCCTTCAAAATGAAGCCCTTCTGTCTATTTCCACATTAGACTATATCGGAGGTATTTCTTTTGGACCAGCCATAATAGATGCACCGATAGGAACATATATGTGTGTGTGTGTGTGTGTGTGTGTGTGAGAGAGAGAGAGATAGATAGACAGACAGACAGACAGAGAGAGACTGAATGAACATTAAGGAAAGGAAGTAGAAAACATTTATTTTGTAGTTGTTATCATAGTGTTGTTGCTGCTGCTCATACCTTAGAAATAGATTATGGCAACAAAATAATTGTTAGATAGAACAAGAGTTCTTTAATGTATATATATTGTAGGGAATTATCTTCCTTTTGCCGGAAGAGTTATATCCTCGCTGCGTTGCTGTTTGTTCCCACTAGGGGGACCTCTGGTAGTTAAGCACATTCATTCAAAACGCTGTTTCCTCTTTTAGCTACATATCCGGAACGAGCACATGGGTTAGACTACTGTCTACTCCTTTCTCGGCGGGGCTACGGCCCCCCTCTTAGTAAGGGATCTTTATGTACGGACGCTCCAGTCCTTTGATGTATGTATGTTTATATACACTATCTTACACTATCTTGTATTTTATGTTTCGTTTCCATGTGCTGTTATCTATATAAAATGTTTTGTCTCACAAACGTGTCGGAGTTTGTTATGTTTCAACTAGTTATGGCTTTGTTATAACTTTGAATCTTACAATATTTACCAACCCCTCCGCAATAGCAGGATGCGACACAAGGTCAATTTCTTA
Source organism: Doryteuthis pealeii (assembly GCA_023376005.1). NCBI lineage: Eukaryota > Metazoa > Mollusca > Cephalopoda > Myopsida > Loliginidae > Doryteuthis > Doryteuthis pealeii. Next base: position 91,075,221 of record CM042161.1, read on the forward strand.
AGCGGAGTTTAATAGGTTTGAATTCAGAGTTTTCCTTCTCCTAGACTGGTTGCCTAGCCATAGTTAAAGAGCCTAGTCTTCCATGCTATTTACTCATAGCTGGAGGGAGAATTGGATTCATACCTTTCCCAAGGGTATTAGCACCGTGTGAAATGCAAACAGCTTCGTCCAGGAATTGAACTCGGGTCGACGAGTCCATTTCCTACGACTCTAACCATTAAAACACGCGCCTCCATAATGTTCTTTAATATATATGATATTTCTCTTTCTATATGTCTGTATCTGTGTCTTTGTCAATCCTATGAATTCATCTACTTATCTACCCGGTGTCGTCTAAAAAAATGTCTCTGGTTTAATCCAGCGATAAATTTAAATAGATACCGGGAACTCAGTAACACCTTAGAATATGGGACAAGTTTTTTGCTAAAAAAAGCACTTTTCTCAATGTCTTTTGCCTGGGATTAACAAGATCTTGTATGTCCCTTTGTGTAGAGGTTGCTTCAAAATCATTCCATTGTGTTTATTTCCACATTAAACTAAAATAGGTTGGAAGAAACAAAATAACAATGTTGGATAGACCACGTTTTCGGAATAGATATCACAATTATATGTATTTTCTGTCCGCGATGCGACAAGACCTACCGAGCCACGTTTATATTTTTGGAAGAAATGATTTGGCATTATTATAATTTCTTTCCCATCTGTCTCTTCCACAAATAGTTACATCTGGCGATTGTTTTTTTTTTTCTTTTTTTTTTTTTTTGTAGAAGACATCTGAAACTATTGGTAATGAAACAAAACTAAAAAAGAGATCCTAATTCTTTTTAGTTTTTATCCTGCTGTAACATTATATTATGTTTTTGTAAAACTTTTTTATTATTTGTATACCAGGCACATATATTAAAGGATGAAAATTGAGGAAAAAATGATCTATTTAGGCAGCACCAGCACGCCTTGAAAATCTTGTTTATACAATCTCAGAATATCATTTACAAACGATTTATTAATAGATTGCAAGTTTGTCAACGTTAAAACGTTTCGGTTTTTTCATAAAAATGATGTAAGTGGAATGGTTAGTTTTAAGTGGAATGTTTAGTTTTCTTTTAATCCCATTTATTTTTATGAAAATGCATTACATTTAAAATATTTTGCAAACACATATTACATCACATTTTTTAACAGAACGCTGCTAACGGAAAAGAATTTTTTTTTAATATTTTCTTATTATCCGTTTTAATTTTGAAATAAACTTACAATATTATCTTCCAATTATCTTGAAGTTTTTTTTTATTTAAAAAAATACGAAACGTTTAAATGTTGACTAACTTTCTATCTATTAATGAATCCATTCTTTGAAATCTTTTTTTTTAATTATTTACATTTTCATACACACACACACACATACACACACACACACACGCACACTCACAACACACACACACACACACACACACACACACTCATATATATATATATATATATATATATATATATATATTCTTCATCACGTTTGCATATCACGTCACATACTTTAAAAATTGTAATTTAAGTCTTCCAAAATGAACGACTAGCGGTATTTGGCGTCATCTTAACGACACAATCAAACAACAATGACCTAGATAAAATTTAGACAAATAATAACCTATTTAAACAGCCTTGATAATGGTTAAAGAGAGAACCGAAAGTACTTGGAATAATAAGTCTTTTGGAGTTTTTCTAAATTGGTTTCAATATGATAATATTAATAAAATTATTAGTAATATTGAAAAAAGCAAATTGGACTCTTTTGTATTCCTCCAAATTACACACACACACGCACACATATATATTTTTTTCGATACATACGCACACACACACACACATACACACACCATATAAAGAAGAATACTTGATGTCATATTTCAAACCGTCTATTTTTCCAGCGTTTATCAATTTTCAAATTATTCTAAGAACGTTAACTCCCTTTCAAAACATATTTGAACAGATTGATAAACAAGGACTATCACAGTCTCCTCATTATTCTGTGATAATTTTTTTCTCTTCCTTATATCCACAAAAGCCCTGAAGAAGATCTACTCAACAGATCGAAACACTGCAGCGTCGGCTAATAAACTTACCACTCATTTTATTTAAATCTGTGTTTTTTCAAATTTCTCACTATATATATATATATATATATATATATATATATATATATATATATAATAATTAAACAAAAGGCACATCTCCAGTTTAACAATTTTATTGTTGATCTTTTCTAATTTTCTGGCAAACTTTTTTTGTACTCGGAACTGAACTTTGGTGGACTTATCCACCAATTCCACTCAAACATTAAAAAGTTGGCCAGAAAATTACAAAAAGATCAAAAATAAAATTGTTAAACAGGAGATGTGCCTTTTGTTTAATTCTACATTTATAAATGAAAGAATGCTGCCCAAATACACACACACACACACACACACACACACACATATATATATATATATATATATATATATATATATATAAGTCTTATATTTAGCGAAGGGCAAGAAACGCTTCATTATTTTTCTATCCATCTTTTCTTGTTTCCTGACAATGGAGAGTACATAAGGGTTAACGGAGTGTAAGAACACCCCCAACGTCTTTTTCCTCTGGGTCGAAGCTCTTTGTTCCATTAAAGAAAATCTATTGATTCCATTGTTTACATGAGAAAATTACAACGCGGTACGTTGTCATGGAAACACTTAAACCAATAGATTTATTCGATTTAACAGCGTAATTCATTCTTTTGCGTCGCCAAAGTCTGGCGCTGAAGACATTCCAACATCTTAGTTTGTTCGAAGATGTCAACATTCTTGTCGCCTTATTGTTCTTGAAAAATGGCCGGAGAATGGTCGAAAGCGCTTGGAGCCAGAAGGACAGGCTTATACTCCCATAATTCTTAGACTAGTTCCCTGCCAAGAAAACAAGAATATCTTATTATAATGGAGATTGTGTGTTTTTCTGTCTGTAACCGAAACTAAATCACTACTCAAGTCACAATTCCCTTAGTTATTGACGTCACATTCACCATGAATTTGTCCTTATTTTAAACCTCAATTATTAATAAAATTGTTTTACATTATTAATGCTGTTAACCATATCTACATACTTGCAACATGCAATTGTATTTATATATACAACAAAATAGCAGTTTACAGTGTGAACGGGAAGGCTAATTTGCATATTGATATTAAAAATGTAATTTTAATAAATATATGTGCTTAGTATTATTGATTTCTAACTGTTTGGCTTTATTTTAATGAATATAAGCAAAAATCTCTTCAATGAATCTTAAATGAAATCCATTAACAAGAAAAGATAACTGTACTTTTATTCTTTACTTCCTATTTTAACTAAATACTTAAATTAGAAAAAATAACAATGAAAGACGAGAGTGATGGAAGAGTAAATTTCAGTTGTTGTATTTTTTGATTATATCCCCTTCTGTTTCAAATCTTTTTATCTGTATTCTTATTTAGTTTCATTAGCGTTTCTAATTTAATACTATATTTCATTACATTAAAACTTAAATACTTGCACCCGGAGGGTGCATATATTTGCTAGTTCAGATAACGTTCCTTCACATGTAATAATTATTGTTTGTACGAAGCATTGTTATCCAAATATCTATGTGTTCATATAATAAAATGTTAGAGATAAAATAAAAAAATAATATGTATAATAAATCTATTCATGAGAAAATTACATACATAAATCGATACATCTTATTATAATGGAGATTGTGGGTTTGTATGTCTGTAACCGAAACTATATCACTAATCAAGTCACTATCCATTTAGTTATTATACATCACATTCTCCATGAATCATTTTTATTTAAGCCTCAATTATTAATAAAATTGTTTTTCATTATTAATACTGCTGGTCATATCTACGTACTAATAACATGCAATTGTATTTATATGTACAACAAAAAGCGGTTTACTGTGTGAACGGGAAGGCTAATTTGCATATTGATATTTAAAATTTGATTTATTAAATATGCGCTTGGTATTGTTGATTTCTAATTATTTGATTTTATCTTAATGAATATGAGCAAAAATCTCGGAGATAAACCTTAAAAGAAATCAATTAACAAGAAGAAATAACTGAAATTTTATTTACTTTCTTATTTAACTGAATAGTTAAATTAGAAAAGTTTAGCAAGGAAAGACAGGGGGTGGAAGAGGAAGCTACAGCTGTTTTATATTTCGATTATACCTCTCTCTGTTTCAAATCATTTTATCTGCATTCTTATTTAGTTTATTTAGACTTTCTAATTTAATATGATATTTTATGACATTAATAATTTGCTAGTAAATATTAATATAGTTGTAGGAATATTATAGATATATAGATTTGAACGGATATTGAATTCATCCCGCTTTATATATATACATATGTATATACATATATATATACATATGGTAGAAATGTGAGGAGGTTAATCCGACGGTATGTGGAGAAAAGTAGACAGACACGGGATGTTATGGAAACTTGATGTTTATTGTCGACGGTGCAACGTTTCGGTCTCTTATTAGACCATCTTCAGGACTTGGATACAGTTCTTACTCCAATGATGGAAATTCTCAAAATGCTGAAAGCGGAAGGTCGTTAGTAGAGGGAGGTGTGGTTGGGGGTGGTTAGTGGATTCTTTTTCTCTCTGGAATGGGGAGTGCCGAAATGGTGAATGGTGGTACCACTGGTGTTAGATTGTGGGGATTGGTTAACTAAATATGTGTATGTCTGTGTGTGTCTATTTAATTGTTTTTTTTTTGTTTATATGTGATTGGGAACTGGATTTGTCGTTAAGTTATATGTGTGTTGTTGGTATGTTGGTGTGATTTTTTTATTTTTTTATTTTTTGTAAGCGTAAGATTTGTTAAAATTGTAAGTAAGCATATGTATAATGTTACATACTATTATTGCTATTATTATTACTATCATATATATTATAATATTTATCATATTAGTATCTGTCTGTCTGTCTATCTTTTATTTTTTATCTTTTTTTTATTTTTTATTTTTTTTATTTATTTATAAATATCTAACAGTATGTCTATCTTTCTATCGGTCTATCTATCTATATATATATACATATATATGAATTAATGATAACCAAATGAATTTGTCAATTTTCGTTTCATTTCAATTGAAAATATCATTTTAAAGGCATCCCATAACACCGCTCCTTAATATTGACCTGATTATATTTAATATAGCCTATATATATATATATATATATATATATATATATATATATATATATATGTGTGTGTGTGTGGTGTGTGTGTGTGTGTGTGTGTGTGAATCTCTAAACCGAAATACTCGAATGCGGAAAGAACCATTTATTCTTTCATAAATAAACGCATCATCTGAATATTTGTTTTTTTTTTATACTTGTATTATCTCTCTCTCTTTCTTTCACACACACACACACACACACACACACACACACACACACATATATATATATATATTATAATGTATATATATATGTATATAATGTTTTATGAATAGTTTCCTGAAGTTGTTAGTTTACAAACGTCTATTGATTATTTAAAACCTTATATATACTTGAAACCATACAACTGTTTATAGATTATTAGTATTATATAGGAATACTTAAAACCATAGTATTGTTTAAACATTATTTGTATTATGAATAATTACCCAAAGCTGTGTAAAGGCTTCTAAATTAATAGTTAAAATAATTAATTGTCAATACATTATTATTAGAAAATGGTTATTATCATTAATTAAGAATAGTTAAAACTATACAGTTCCTGTCTTATGCATCAAATAACCCAACAAGGGTTGATATACCAACCACTCATCCAAATAACCCAATATATATATATATATATATATATATATATGTATATATATATATATATATATATAATATATATATATATATATATATATATATATATATAAATGGCACATTTCATAAAGCCTAAGTTGTGTAAATACAATATTATATTTATTTGATAATGTGTAATGTTTTTGGTAAATATTTAATGTTTTATTTATTTTTCTTACCAGATTGTTATTCCTCCATAATTTCTATTTATATTACAGCTTCATCTTGAGCCAAAGGGAAAGACAAAGGGAGAGAGAGAGACAAAGAGAGAGAGAGGGGGGAGGAGAGATGAAAGTAAATACATTGAGGGAGAGAGAGATAAAGGGAAATACATTGAGAGAGAGTGAGTGTGTGTGAGATAGATAGATAGATAGATAGAGAGAGAGAGAGAGAGAGAGAGAGAGAGAGAGAGAGAGAGAGAGGGGAGACAGAAAGGGATAACGGGTAAGATGGAGTGAAACACAAAGGGAAAGACAGAGACCCTCTAAACAAAACAATGCAATGGGAATCCAGTTCTGGAAATCTAGAGTGAGTGGAGTACATCTATATTGGCATTACTCTCAGGTCCACTCTGACCCGAACTGGTAGTACCTGTTTTGGTTCCATCTATGGGGCAAATAGACGTGTGCAAAAAAATAGTGAAAATCTCAAAAGAAACAAATGTACAAAAAATGTAAATATTAACGTACAATGAATGCAATTCTCTCACCGTTAGGAATAAAATAACCCTAGACGCCTTGACATGCCCTTAAGATTATTTAATCAGAACCAAGCAAATAGAACCATGAGTCTTGTCTGATTAATGTGAATTTGTATTGGCATTTCAGTCTCGGAAGACTATAATAAAGTTTTTGTGTCCCTGAAGTTACAGCGCCTCCTGTGACTGTGAAGTTCGATGTTTGAAAAACATTCTCGACCACAGATGTTGCATTTGAAGGCTGTCCCTGAATATATTGATGTTCCAGTGCTTTGTTGTCGCGGCTTTCTTCTAGACCTCTTAGCTTCATGTTGTTGTGTCATTCGGACGACACATTTATTAATGTTAAATATTAGTCTTATTATTTCTACGGCGTGTGTCTAGCTTGTAAGCAGTACGTTTTACGAGCTAGTAGACTAATAGCTGGCAAATTACTATTTTTCATAATACATGCAAAATAGTAATTTGCCTGCTATTAGTCTACTAGTTCGTAAAACGTACTGCTTACAAGCTAGACATACGCCGTAGAAATAATAAGATTAATATTTCTTTCCAATTATTTCTTCTTGCTTTGTTTGTGTTTAACCTGAAACAGTTTCAGCGAAGCCTTAATCTGATCGATAATACAGGGCTATGAACGACAATAACGAATATGATCGTGAATTATTAAATATCCATTATCGATCACCAACTTAATTTCGCATAAATTCGATTACATCCACGCTGGTTGGTGACAAGAAAAATGTTTTCAGGGAATTCTCAACACTTAAATGCAAATTCAACTGCTTGGAAGGTACAGTGCTACATTTAGAGCGTACACCTCGCGTGGTGTAATGGTTAGCAAGCTAAATTCGCTAAACCATTGTTAGTGAGTTCGATTCTCACTGGGTGCCCTATAGTCCTGGCCTTGCGCTATATCTAAGTTAAGCTCAGTAAATAAGTATATGTCTAAAATAAGGGGACCTCATGTGGTGTAATGGTTAGCAAGCTAGATTCGCAAACCATTGTTAGTGAGTTCGATTTTCACTGGGTGACCTATACTTCCGGCCTTGTGTCATATCTGTGCTAAGATTAGTAAATAACAATATGCACAGTCATGTGATGTAATGGTGTGCAACATATTTTTGCAGACCATTGTTAGGGAATTCGGTTCTCACAGGTCGCCCCATCCTTCCGGCCTTGTGCCATCTCTAAGCTACGCTTCGTAAATAACTATATTTTTGGATACCTCATCTAGTACAATGGTTAGCAAGCTAGATTCGCAGACCATTGTTGGTGAGTTCAATTCTCACTTGGTGGCCCATAGTTCCGGTCTTGTGCCATATCTAAGCTAAGCTTAGTAAATAACTATACAAGCGTATTGGCGTTCTTAGCGCAACGGTTATCGTTGTAGAGAATGGAATCGGTGACCTGAATTCAAATCCTGGACAAGGCTATTTGCATTTCACTTCACCCTGATTCCCTTATGAAAGGCATGAACCCATCGCTATTAGCACATACTGGATTTTTAGCCTTGGTTATGCAATTTGGGCAGCGTTAGGAAAATTCTGAATTCAAACGAACTTTATTCCGCTTGAAATGAATCTGAGTCATATTCAACTCATGCTGGGTGGTTGGGTTGATCAATACAGTCTACGCTGAGTCTATGCGTCATAGAAGAACGTCGCTTATGAGTTCGTTCTTACTTCTCCAGCAATGCCCAGTAATCTTGCTTATATAATGTCGATGGTTTGTGAGATGGGAGGTAAGTGGCCATAGAGCCGCCGTTTTGTAAGGATATAGAGCTAGGATATTATTCGGATGTTACTTGTTAGAAGCTTGTTATTTTTTTTAGCCCCAATATGTGTTATTTTCGATTCGTTGGACGTACAGACTGAAATAGAATGAATGAAGGGAAAAGAAATAAAGAGACGAGAGATATTTTAAACTCAACTTTATTACCTAGTTCACGGCTATATCGTGGAGAGAAATTTTCTTTCCGAGCAAATAATAGCTGCCTTCCGAGACAGTCCAAACTAGGTCTCATCGAGTTTATTTTTGGCGCCAGGAAGCTCCACCTTTTCCGAACATGCTCAGATTGTTCTTCCTGTCAGATGTTTTCTGGGAAATTATTTTTTGTATTTGTTTTTGTTGGAAAATTTTGGGCTATTTATATATTTACCAACCCCTCTGCACGAGCAGTATGTGACACAAGGTCAATTTCTTAAGCGGAGTTAAAACAGGTTTGAATTCAGAGTTTTCCTTCTCCTAGACCGGTTGCCTAACCAAGGGTAAAGAGCCCAGTCTACCCTACTATTTACCCATAGCTGGAGGGAGAATGGGATTCATACCTTTCCCAAGGGTATTAGTGCTAAGTGAACTGCAATTAGCATTCCAGGATATGAACTTGGGGTAACGAGTCCATTTCCCATGACTTTAACCATTACACCACGTGGGCTGTATAAGGTGTGCTGTAGGTTAAATTTAATTTATAGACTCTTCGTGGCCGCGTGGATTATATCGGCCAATCATTTCGCTCGAATATGGGTTGGTTAACTATTTAATACCCTTGGGGGAAAGGCGTTCACTTGTTCGTGCCTCACACGGACGAACGTACCAATAACCAAGGATTCTGCCTAACACTGAGGAACACAAGGATCATAGGATTCAAGATACACGGACCAACAGGATACTAGAAATCACGGATCAAACTTAATGCCACAAGGGATCTCCACTGTAAAGTGCTCGCACCTGCAACCTAAAAATGGCCACAAGAATCTTAATTTTATTTCGTGTTTTTATCTGGTTTTATTTATTATAAAATAATCGAAAAATATTCTTTGTCGTTGTAATCCAAAGAACGATTTGAAAAACAAAACTCGTCAATATTAAATGATTATGAAAAAAAATTGTTTTGGTGTTTGTTTGTTGTTTTTTTTTTCGTTTTTTTTTCGATAACCAATATTGATATGCTAGGGTCAGTCAAAAGTTTTGTAATAAGTTGCTAGTATCGTGGTAGTTGGTGCGCTGACACGTTCTGCATTGCTTTACTGCATATGGGATTTGAAAGCCGCTCAGCCATATCGCAGTCTGAATCGGAAACATGATTTACGAGTTCAAACGCCGCAAAAGCAACCAAAAACATTCGTTGTGCGAAAGGTAGACACAGTTCATGACAGTACACACACACACTCTCTCTCTCTCTCTCTCTCTCTCTCTCTCTCTCTCTCTCTCTCTTTCTAACCGTCCGCTCTTGATAAACCCTCTAGACGACATCCAGTATCCGCACAGAGCTAATGAATGTAAGTTTTTGCTGATCGGCCAACAACGGTGCGTCCTTAGGAGAACATCACTTATGAATTTGCCCTTACTTCTCCAACAGTGCCCAGCATGTCTTCCTCGTCTTTCTTTCTTTCTTTCTTTCTTTCTTTCCTCTTTCTTCTTTCTTTCTTTCTTTATTCTTTCTTTTTTTCCTTCTTTCTTTCTTTCTTTCCTTCTTTCTTTCTTTCTATCTTTCCTTCTTTCTTTATTTCTTTCTCATTTTCTTTATTCTTTCTTCTATTTTCTTTCTTTCTTTCTTCTTTTTTCTTTCTTCTTCTTCTTTTTTCTTTCTTTCTTTTTTTTCTTCCTTTCTTTTTTAGAATTAGACATCTATATAAGGTCTTTTTGTTTCGCTTTCTTTCTTTCTTTTTTTCTTTCTTTCTTTCTTCTTCTTCTTTTTCTTTTTTTCTTTATTCTTTCTTTTTTCCCTTCTTTCTTTCTTTCTTTCCTTCTTTCTTTCTTTCTATCTTTCCTTCTTTCTTATTCTTTCTCATTTTCTTTATTCTTTCTCTTTTTTTCTCTTTCTTTCTCTTTTTTCTTCTTTCTTTTTTTTTCTTTCCTTTTTTTCTTCCTTTCTTTTTTAGAATTAGACATCTATATAAGGTCTTTTTTGTTTCGCTTTCTTTCTTTCTTTCTTTCTTTCTTTCTTTCCTTCTTTCTTTCTTTCTTTCTATCTTTCCTTCTTTCTTTATTTCTTTCTTATTTTCTTTATTCTTTCTTCTTTTTTCTTTCTTTCTTTCTTCTTTTTTCTTTCTTTCTTTCTTATTTTTTCTTTCTTCTTTTTTCTTTCTTTCTTTCTTCTTTCTTTCTTCCTTTCTTTTTTTAGAATTAAACATCTATATAAGTTCTTCTTTTTGTTTCGCTTTCTTTCTTTCTTTCTTTCTTTCTTTCTTTATTTCCTTCTTTCTTTCTTTCCTTCTTTCTTTCTTTCTATCTCTCCTTCTTTCTTTCTTTCTTTCTTTATTCTTTCTTTTTTCTTTCTTTCTTTCTTTATTAGAAACTGCAAGCAACATCCTTGTGTATTTCCCATAGAAGAATTTGTTAAACCTGTTTTACTCCACTTAGAAATGAACTACAGTCACATTCAACTGTTAATGGAGGGGTTGGGTAAATACATACATTATACATTGTAGATTTGTTTACGCCATGTGTAGGAGAACATAAAAGAACATCGCTTATGAGTTTGTTGTTACTTCTCTAGTAGTGCCCAGCATATCTTACTCGTGTTACTTAGATAGTTTGTAAGATCGGAGGTAAGTGGTCGTACAGCTGTTGTTTTGTAAGGTGCTGCTTTCAGGATTTGTTCAAATCAGCATGCAGCATCCTTGCGTAGTTAACATCAAGTTTTTTCTCCAGATATTTTGTAAAAGTCTAAGTGGTGCAACTATAGAGCAGTACTTACACGGCTACAACCTAGAAGAATTCCCGTTTAATTTTATCAGGGCGATCTGATTTGCTTATATATATATATATATATTATGGACTCTCTCGTCGATTTTCGACGCATGAGGGTTCATACATACAATGAACGCCCACACTGATTTGTTTATAGTGGTGAAGGCTTGTGTTGGACCATCCACACTTTTTGGCACAGTCGATAGGAAGAATTGGTGCATCAAGGGTTGCACAAACCCAATCAACGACTGACCTCAGGAATTTGAATTCAGAGTTATCCTCTCCTAGACTGGTTACCTACCAAGGCTGAAGGGCCCAGTCTGCCCTACTATTTACCCATAGCTGGAGGGAGAATATATGGATTCAATACCTTTCCCAAGGGTATTAGCGCTATGTGAAATACCAACAGCTTCGTCTAGGAATTGAAGAGTCCATTTCCACGACTCTAGCCACTAGCCCACGTGCCTCCATATATATATATATATATATTACTAACCCCTCCACACGAGCAAGATGCGACACTAGATCAATTTCTTAAGCGGAGTTTAACAGGTTTTGAATTCAGAGTTTCCCTTCTCCAAGAAAGGTTGTCTAATCAAGGTTGAAGAGTACAGTCTGTCCTATTTGCCCATAGTTGGAGGGAGAGTAGTTGAATTCATACCTTTCCCAAGGATATTAGCGCTATGTTTAACCGTAGTTCGTCCAGGATTTGAACTCGGGTCGACGAGTTCATTCCCTATGGCTCAAACCATTATGCCACGCGCCACCAACCATCAGATTTGCTTATAGTCTTTAACCTGTCGATAGCAGTCAATGCCTTGTCGTCTAGTATCTTCTAAAAAAAATTTTCCAACAGCTGTATCAATTGCATAGAAGTCAAATGAATCGTGAACAAGTCTTATCGCCAATGGAATCTGTGTTTTTTTGGTTATCGTACAAATGTTTGCTTTCACGATAATCTAAATTCGGATTGCCTTCTATTTTTTTTTCTCCTCGGTATTTCTTCTTCTTCTTCTCTGCATATTCTTGTTTTAATATTTCTAACCACTGATTGTCGCTATTGATTTTTCCCCCAAGAACTCCCCCCCCCACGAACTGTCTCTCTTGCCTATGCACTTTATTCCCATCTTCCTCGCCATTTTTTTTCGCCAGGATATTTTTAAGAAATTATTCTTGTCCTAATTTTCTCCGCTCTCTCTCTCTCTCTCTCTCTATCTTCTCTCTCCCCTCTCTCTCTTCTCTCTCTCTCTATCTCTCTCTCTCTTTATCTCCTTTTCCTTCATTACGAAAGTTTCTCCCCCTCTCTCCATGTCTCTCCCCCTCTCTTTCCTTTTCCTTCATTACGAAGTTTCTCCCCCTCTCTCCATGTCTCTCCCCCTCTCTCTCTCCTTTTCCTTCATTACGAAAGTTTCTTCCCCCTCTCCATGTCCCCCCTCTCTCTCTCTCTCTTTCTCTCTTTCCTTTTCCTTCATTACTAAAAGTTTCTCCCCCTCTATCCATGTATCTCTCTCTCTCCTTTTCCTTCATTACGAAAGTTTCTCCCCTCTCTCCATATCTCTCTCTCTCTCTCTCTCTCCTTTTCCTTCATTACGAAAGTTTCTCCCCTCTCTCCATCTCTCTCTCCCTGTCTTTCTCTTTCTCTCTCTCTCACCCTCTCCCTTTCCTTTCTCTCTCTTTCTTTATCTCATTGCCTCTCTTTTTATTGTTCTCTTCTGTCTCACTGCTAATCAATCGACCGGCCATATTGTGCCCATTTTTAGAATTTCCTCAGTTTTCTGGCATACATGCATCCGTTTATGTGCGTCCCATCATAGTATAATAGTTAGCAATCTAGTCTTGCAGATCCCATACTACTGAATAACGGTTTCTATCCTCAATGCATGCCTTATAGTGACCTCATGTCACATCCTACTCGTGGCGAACAGGTTGGGTAACGAAAACAAAATCCCATCATTGTGTTATGGTTGGTAAACTGATCTGTCAGATCCATTACTAGCGAGTTCGGTCCTCCCCCGGATGCCCCATATTTGCGAACTTCTATCACATCCTACTCGTGGCGAACAGATTGGGTAAGATAAAGGGCGTTTCATCGGGTGTAATGGTTTGCAATCTAGTCTCGCAGATCCATTACTGAATATTGAGTTTGATCCTCGGTGGGTGCCCCATTCTAAAGACTTTGCGTTACATCATCTCCGTGGTGAACGGGCTTAGTAAATACCTTGGCGTCTCTTCGTAGTGTAATGGTTCGCAAGCTAGTCTCGCAGATCTATTTCTACTAAATCACGATTTCGATACTCACTTTATGCCCCATACTTGCGACCTTGTGTCAAATCCTATCCGTGGGGAACGGATAGGGTAAAGAAAATAGCGTTCAATCGTGGAATACAAGTTAGCAAGCTAGTCTCGCAGTATAACACTATTAAAGTGTTATAGGTTGATTGGTGATCTGTTAATTATTTACTAATTAATTAAAACTACCCTAATTATTAATTATGGTAGTTTGTTAAAAGTTACTGTAAAAAATAAGAAAAACTACAATAATTATAATAAATAATAATAATGTTTATATTAAAAATATAAATTTATCTAAACAAAGAATCCTCACGTAGGCATAGATCCTTAAATTATGGAATTTGATATATATCATCGGAATTTTAAATTTTCAACAAAATAAAATGATAATTTAACAAATAAGATTCCAGTTTTTGAAAGTTGGTCAACAATTTCAAAAACTTACATAAATAAAACAATGGTTGGTCTTGACTCGTTGGAGTTGGAAAAACCCAAATGGAAAGATACAAGCTAGGCTGGCACAAGGCCATTTATCACGTAGGCAATGTTATCGAGTGGCTGGCCAATCAGAGACATATGTTAGGAGTGGGGAGGTCTGGATCCCATAAATAAGAGCCAAGAAAACAGACCGAGGAAGGAAGAAGAGAAGCGAAGGACGTCCGCCAGAGTCTGACACGCCGCAACCAGAAGACTCGCTACACGTCTGATCCCTTGTCACCGTCATACTGCACTCTGACGTCCTGCCACTCGGCAACAAACCAAGTTAATAAGTTATCCAAAACAACTAGCTGTAGATCGCAGTCAACTGAACAAGAAAACACCTCGCTCTTCTGAGATTATACAAGAATACTAATCATTGTATAAAAAAACAATAAATGTATATATTTTGTGTATAATTATCAGAAGGCGTTCCTGTTTGTTTTGTTTGATCCCGTTGACAGCTTTTGGTTATCATATTTCAGCCGAGTTGGAAAAGGAACAAAACCAGTATAAGGACCCTGTAATACTATAATCTGTGGAACGACCAGCATTAGAAGAAATCTCTCATTATAGTATTATATTCGGTATCATCTAACACAACGACTGTAATACTGAGCTGGAGCATCGTTCCCATACGTACATACATTGAGACCGTGTCCCAGCACATGTTATAATTGCAGAATCATTACTTCTTCACTCAGGAGTCAGAGTGCAGTATGGACGGCGTAATTCAACTGCCTCAGCTGAGGCAGTTGAATACACCGACTGCACATCTTTGGAGGGATAAAAACTTCCCAATGGGTAACCTGTTGGCCGTGTGTGGGGACCCGTTAAGGATGGAACCCTGGTAGCTGAGCAGACCATGACATGCAGCACTTCAGGTAATTTATGAGGAAATGCGTCCCGGTCTCCTGCCTGAAAAATTGCTACCCGGTGACTATCAAAATAACAACCCCAGCTAGTCGTAATTCTTGTTTATTTATCATAATTTGTCGTAATTCTTATTTAGATATGAAGATGGATATATAGTTTGAATAGACTGAGATAGATAGATAAACAAACAAAATAATATAAATAGATATGAACAAATGAAAATAGATATTTTCGACAAGTAAATGTATTGGGGGGGTCGCATCTTTTTTTGGCGTAATTCTTGTTTATTTAAACTAAAAACAAAACATTAAATAAACATGAATAAAAAATAATCTTAGTATTTAAAGTAATATAGATAAATATGAACAAATTGAGATAGATAGATAGATAGATAGATATGAAGATGGATAGTTTTGAATAGACTGAGCTGGGTCGTTATTTCAATAGTCACCGGGTAGCAATTTTTGAGGCAGGAGACCGGGACGCACTTCCTCATAAATTAACGGACTTCATTTTGGCCCCTTACTTGACGGGTGATCAGAGGCCCCCTCCGATCAATCGGCTGATCACGTCAAGTCCTAGCATCTATATGAATTTCCCAACCGTTGCTCTCATGGCAATCTCAAATCTTTTCATCATATATGTGCTAGAAGGCGGTAGTTAAGGGTCTTAGTTCCTGTGTATGACGTTTTCTTCATGCATTTTGTTAAACTCGCTGCTTAATTTCACAAGATACCATTTTATCTTTTGTACAAAGACTAAACATCTCTCTCTCTCTCTCTCTCTCTCTCTCTCTATATATATATATATATATATATATATATATATATATATATGTGAAAGTAAACAATGTGTTTGAGATGGCGATAGCCGACAATTTTTGAACAGATATGCCCGCCTAATTCATTAATTTTCAACTAATTAACTTTCAAATTAGCTATGACTTCAATTAAGCACACACACACACACACACACACATATATATACATATATATATATATATATATATATATATACATATTGCTCTTGGCAGGTTCTCTCCACGGTGTTTGCACATGGGAGATGTATATAAGTTTTGCTGGTCGGCCAACACTGGTGTGTCCATGTGTAGCAGTCCACAGGAAAATGTCACATATGTGCTCGTTTTTACTTCTCTCTCATTGCCAAGCATGTGTTGCCTACCTTACTTGGATAATTTGTGAAATGGGAGGTAAGTGTCCCTATAACTGCTTTTCATGTAATGCTTCTTTCAGGATTTGTTCAGAACAACACGCAAAAAAAAGCTTTTTTACAACGAGCGTTTCGTTAAAGTCGAATTGTTGCAGCCATATAATAGTGCTGATACGACTACAGTCTGGAATAATTCCCGTTTTATTTCATTAGATCAAACTTCAATTATCTGATTGATCATTTTTTAATAGCAGTCCATGTCTGTCCTATGCGTATATTGGCAATGCTTTACGTAGATGAGATATTGCTACCGAGGTATGTGAATTGGTCAACTAATTTTAGAGGCTTTCTGTGCTCGTCATAAAATAGCCTAAAACAGTCTTGATATACCGTAAAATCAACCAACATTGTCTTCTAATAAAACAGCTTATAGTTTTTGTTAAGCTTAACTTAGATATGGCACAAGGCCAGAAGTATGGGGTACGCAGAGAAAATCGAACTTACGAACAAGGGTCTACTAAGCTAGCTTGCTAACCATTAGGCTACATGAGGTGCCTATAAAACCTCTTATCCATTAATGACTCTCTTGTTTATACTGCCGCTGGGAAATATTTCCTCTGGCAGCTCATTTCGTACTGGCCTGTTTTGTAATGAACAATGACGCGGATTGAGAAGTATTGTCTGTTAGTAATTATTTTTGTGATCGGAATTCAATTAGGATAACTCTTCACGAAGAAGGTTAATCATCAGCAAGCAAAACAGAAATAAGGCCAAAAATCCCGAATAACATACGGCGTTAGGTCTTCTCGTAAAATAACTTTTATTAACGGCCTATTAGTGATGTTTTTTTTATAAATAAAACATTGTAGCAATTGTAGACTATGGGTTACAACAACTCTGAATCGTAAATGCGCCCGCAATTAATAATAATAATAATAATAATAATAATAATAAGACTTTGTGGTAATAGAGATGAGACTGTAAACCATATACTCTGCGAATGTAACAAACTAGCACAACGAGAATACAAAACTTGACACGACTGGGTTGGGAAGGTGATCCACTGGGAATTATGCCAAAAATTTAATTTTGGCCATACAACAAAATGGTATATGCGTAAACCAGAATCTGTTCTTGAGAACGAAACACATAAAATTCTCTGGGACTTTGAAATAAAAACGGATCACCTTATCCCAGCAAGACGACCAGACCTAGTGGTGATAAACAAAAAAGAAAGAACTTGTCAACTGGTGGATTTTGCAGTTCCAGCAGATCACAGGGTAAAGCTAAAAGAAAATGAAAAAATAGAGAACTGCCAGAGAACTGAAAAAGTTATGGAATATGAAAGTGAAAGTTATACCAATTGTGGTTGGTGCACTTGGAACGGTCCCAAAAGGATTGGAAAAGGGTTTGGAAAGTTTGGAAATCAGAGGAAGAATTGAAACCATTCAGAACACTGCACTGTTGCAATCTGCCAGAATACTCAGAAGAGTCCTGTAGACCTGAGGAGACTTGCTGTCACTCAGACTCCAGTGAAAGACCATCAGCTAACACTGATGTGAAAATTCAAAAGGAGTGAACAATAATAATAATAATAATAATAATAATAATAATAATAATAATAATTGTCAGGGAATTGAAAATGCTATGGAATATGAAGAATTGAAAAAGCTATGGAATATGAAGGTCAAGATCTAAGTGATACCAATAGTAGTTGGTGCACTTGGAACGGTCCCAAAAAGTTTGGAAAAAAGACTGGAGAATCTGGAAATCAGAGGAAAATTCGACCATCCAGTCTACTCCATTACTGCAATCGGCTAGAATACTCAGGAGATTCCTGGTGACCTGAGGAGACTTGTTGTCACTTAGACTCCAGTGGAAGACCACCAGCTAACGTTGGTGCGAAAAACTACTACTAATAATAATATCCTAATTAATCAATATATCTTTCATTCAATCACTTGTTGCTCGCTCAATTGTAGGCGGTTACATTTTAACATATCTAGTGGCAAATTACATTAATTAACGCTTCTCTAACTGTTAAGCACCAGATGTTCCCCTTTTTGGAGGCGTGTCGTGTAATGGTTATCGTCGTAGGAAATGGATATGGTGGACAATGACAAATCATGGACGTGACTATTTGCATTTCCCATCGCACTAATACCACAGGAAAATGTAATGATACAAAAATTCTCCCGGCAGCTATATGATAGTAGGACAGCCTGGGCTATTTAACCTTGTGTAACATAATGGATGGGTCCTACCCGGGAACACCTATATTTGTGGCCTTGTACCAGACACACAGAGAAACCTTTAAAAATGTAGTACTGCTTCTCTGATATTACTGGGTGGTCTTTGAAGAATCGTCCCGAAAAGAAATAAAAAACCTTAACGAGATTTCGGCGACGTGGGGTCTGCGTTTAACGAAAACCTAGTATTCTTGATGGCCAGTCGTCCTTTGATCTAAAAGGCCGTGACCTCTATTTGACCGGAATGATTCGAAACAATCGAAATGTTCTTTTCCTTCTAGAAAGAATTAGATAGTTCCAGAAAAAAATGATTCAAGATGATTCTTTTGTGATAGTATATAAGGAACCCGACTAGGAGCCCAGTCAGTTAGTCAGCGAGAGTTAGTCAAAGCGGGTGGAGTTGGACAGTCGAGTTTGGTGCTGGAAGCTGAGATCCGTGAAAGAACTGTAGTCGCTGAGGACGAGAAAAGGGCTGGCCTTAAGATGCGTTACACTTGGCTAGGCAACCAGTTTAGGAGAGTGAAAACTCTGAATGCAAACCTGTTAAACCCCGCTTAAGAAACACCCAGTCGGCAAGGGGTTTAGAATGCATCGACTACGCCTCTGCAGAGGGGTTGGACCGCGTCAATGAAACCACCTATTGGTCAAAGGTTGTGACACGTGAGGCTTAAGGATGGAATCCTGAGGGCTGAGCAGTCCATGACTTGTAACACTCCACTCTGACCCTTCCTCATAACCCTAACTTAATTCATAGATTTTCAACCTTCATTTTTTAAACATATTTTTAGAAGTGATTTTAGGTGCAAATAACAATGAAGATGGGGACAATAGTCCGAATAACGCAGATAATACTAATTTCAAGCCACATCTCAAACATTCAGAGAAATAGTGATTTTAGGATCAAAAACTTTTTTTAAAACAATAAATGTAAAATAATATAGTTAAGTCCGAACAATATAAACTGAATAGATCCTCCACTCACTTAACACCCTGTTGAGAATTTTCTTAGTCCAGAGCCCAATTCCTATTAGGATTTATCAAAAGATTGCTAAAAATGACTTTTGTATCTAAAGTTACCTGTTATTTCATTTAAATTAAAGACTTCTAAATATGTTTAATATCACATTTAAACAAAGGCTATTGTTTTGGACAGATTAGGAAAATGAATGTGACTTCTGGTCGGGCGAAATGGGGCGGTATAGGATGTTAAGTGTTGAATAATGGTAGAAGTTATTCAAAGTGTAAAAGTAAAAATTTACAGAAGCGAGCGAGCGAAATCTTCAACCCGAAGTAAACTATTGCGGCCTCCAGTTTTCGACTTTACCTATCAGATGAATAGGCCTTCTAAATAGAAGGACATGCATCATCCTCAAACTATTTTCATCATGCGACAACGAAAATGAAGTTAATAGATGCCCTTTAAAATGTTTGCAAACATAATGTATAATAAATATAAATATTAAAATTTCTGTAAAAAATCGTCTGCTTCTTGTCCTTTGTTTTTTAGCGTGAAGCCTTCTTATACAAATAATAATAATAATAATAATAATTTAATTAGTGCCCTTGGAATGATCCCCAAATCACTGGAAAAAAATTTGGGTGAACTAGAAATCAGAGGAAGAATCGAAACCATCCAAACTACGGCACTGTTGGGATCGGCTAGAATACTCAGAAGTGTCCTGGAGACCTCAGGAGACTTGCTGTCACCCAGCCTCCAGTGAACCACCAGCTACGGCAAGTGTGAAAAACTATAATAATAATAATAGTCAGCATCAGGTCATGCAGGCTGCATGGATATCCATGACTCTCTCAACAACCATCCATATCGGTTATCCCCCTTGGCAGGTCCACTGTGCAGCATACATAATCCGCCCAGAGCTGACTGATTTAGGCTTTTGCCTGTCAGTCTACACGGGTGTGTTCATGTATGGGTGTCCACAGGAGAACATCACTTTTGAGTTCGGCTTTACTTCTCCAGCAGTGTCAATCATGTCTTGTTCGTCTTATTCGGATGGTTTGTTTGATAAGAGATAAGTGGCCGTACAGTTACTTTCTTGTGGGATGCGGCTTCCAATATTTGTTCTCGCCCGCACGCACTTTAATTTTGGAAAGTAAACGGTGTGATAATTTTTGGAATAATAGTTCGTAATATTGAATCAAAAATGCACGAGTCGTCATCATGGGTAGACTTTGTAATATTATTTTATGCATTTTTGTGCATATCGCATAAATGCTTCCTTGGCCTCCTGCCCTAAAAACCGCTAAGCGGTGCCTACTCAAAATCCGACCCGTGCTAATTATGTAGCGGTTTCAGCGAGTTT
Source organism: Doryteuthis pealeii (assembly GCA_023376005.1). Lineage (NCBI taxonomy): Eukaryota > Metazoa > Mollusca > Cephalopoda > Myopsida > Loliginidae > Doryteuthis > Doryteuthis pealeii. Next base: position 91,095,887 of record CM042161.1, read on the forward strand.
ATTTCGAGAAATAAATGTAAATATTTTACACTCCCCCTTTAAAATAATTTTTAAAAATTTCACGTCATTTTTAATTTAAAAATATTTTTTTTTCGGTATTTTCAATTTAATAAAAAAAAACAAACTGTCGCGTATTTTTAAATAAATACAACTGAGTTTTGAAAATAAAAACAATCAATACATTAAGTACATGCAAATAAAAAAATATTTAGATATTCTTTTTATTTTAATTCAAAACAAATATTACAAAAAACAATCAAGACATTAAACGAACTAGTAGCACAGATCGAATTTGAGGAGGCACCGCTTAGCGTCTTTTAGGGCAGGGCGCATTTATGCGATATTCACCATTTTTTTTTTCAAAAGAAAGATAAATCGGGTATGAGGACTAAACTAGGTTCCATTTTCGATTTGCTTGTTAAGTGACGAGATCTCCCCTCTCCTTACGATTTGTACCTGAAAAAATCTGTACAACTAAACACATTGATACTTTTGGTAAACCATCTACAAGACAAAAACACAGAATTTATTTGTTTGAACCATGTCACGAAAGGTACATGTAACTTTCTCCAATTTATATACATTACAAATTACATCTATTCACGTTATGCCCGTCGTTATATAGCCTAAAGAAGACAGCCAGAGGCATTAGCTTATGTGCCAATCTTCTGTTAATAATAGAGATTCGGTCTCCGTTTGTCTGTAACCGAAACAACGCCACTGCTTACGCCACAATACTAAAAACCGTCAACACATAGAATAAAAAACAATCTTGTAATTAGTTTAAAAAATTATTTTTTACTCTCGCTCTTTTTCATTAACAAGCGGTAAACTAAATGTACGTACGTACGATTTTATGTGATATGTATGCGTTAAATATTCAAAATAATTATGTAATCAATGATTAATAGATGTACGCAACACTTTGAGAGGAACTGAACTAAGTTTCCATTCAAAAAACATTTTTTTAATCCTTTAATAAATTTGATTTTATTATTTATGATACAAACCCTCTAACATTGAATATTTAACTCCCCACAGGCAATGTCTCAAAAACTAAGTTTTACACCACCCGGAGTGTGTTTTTTTTTCTAGTTCAGAGAAAACGGAGTTCATGTGTTTAAACAGGTTGTAGATATCTCCACACTGAATGGCAAAACCCATATTCGATGTTCACTTGTGGACACGCATGGACACACCAGAATCGGCCGATCAGCAAAGGCTTACATTGATCAGCTCTATGAGGATATTGAATGTTGTCAGGATTTGTTTGGAAAAAATACCGATAGTTACTTGTAACCATATAATTGTGTATAAATTATTGACCTTAGGAATAGTTACCTAAAGCTATAATTGCTTGCAAATTATTATCATTAGTTACTTGAAACCATATCATTGCTGGCAAATTAGTAGTATATTAAAGTTATATCCACCCCTATAAAAGGCCGCTCTGTCACTGGAGCACTGAATATACTGACTGTACCCCCCGCAGAGAAATAATCCTCCCACTAAAAAGGTTGTCCTGGGTATGGCACTAAACTGGAATATCTGAAACAATCTAACTTTATGCAAATACACTATCATTATTAAATAGAAATAGTTACTTGATACAATTATATAATAGTCCATAAATTAGTATTAAGAATAGTTGCAATTATATAATTTCTGAAAAAAAAAACATGCCGTAGTGGCTAACGGGCTTAACTATGACATCGTAGTTAGTAATAACCTTGGGAAAGGTGTTACATAATCTATGCGGTTGCATAAGATTATTGTCAATCCCCTGTATTTCTAAAGAGATGGCCCTTTTCATATCAAGGGCAGGACTTTCCATGGAATAGTACAGAAAGCCCGCCAAATTACGTGAAGTCACGTGGGACCTGGTTGGGTCCTGAGTTTTCAGTTGGATGTCAGGTAGTGAAGATGTCCTGCCTTAACTGTAACTCACTCTGCATACGCGCGCTATGTTAGTCAGGTATTTAGTTATATGAAATGTATAGTTAAGGAAATAAAAGCTTAAGAAAAATAACATGGTCTTGTGATTAATGGGTATCTTGGTAACAGGACTGATTGGAAGAAGAAATGAGTTAAGTGCGACCGACGACCAAGACGAAGTCACCAAGACGAAGTCCCCAAGAAGAAGAACCTAAGATAGAAGAACAGAAGAAGAAGTAAGAAGTAAATAAAGTAGAAGGGTATACAACAAAGGTATGAACTCCTTCTTATCTCCAGCTTTGGTGTAAATAGTACCACTACTGTTGTTCTAGAGGGGGGGGGGTAAATAAACCATGAACTGAGAAAGCGTGAAAAGTGGACAGACACGCAGACAAGTCTAGCATTTTATATATGGGATGTGAGTGTCCCTGTAACTGCTTTTTATGGAATACTTATTTCAGGATTTGTTAAATTAAATGGAAATAGTTAATTAATACAATTATATAATAGTCCATAAATTAGTATTTAAAATAGTTGCAACTATATAATTTCTGAAAAAAAAAGCATGACGTAGTGGCTAACGAGCTTAACCGTGACATCGTAGTTAGCGAGTTAGGACTCCATTTGCTCTATTCCGTTCACTTTCTGACTAATACTCTTGGGAAAGGTATGAAATCCCTCCTATCTCCAGCTTTGGTGTAAATAGTACCACTACTGTTTGTTCTAGAGGTAGGTATTAAATAAACCATAAACTGGAAAGCGTAAAAAGTGGACAGACACAGAAACTCTAGCATATATATATAGCATGTATATATATATTATATATATATTATATATATGTATATTATATTGTATATATATATTATATATATGTTATATATATGTATATATATATATATATATATATGTATATATATAATGTATATATATATATATTATATATGTATATATATATATATGTATATATATATATATATATGTATATATATGTATATATATATATTATATATATGTATATATATATGTATATATATATATATATATATATATATTATATATATATTATATATGTATATATGTATATATTATATATATTATATATATGTATATATATGTATATATATATATATATATATATAATATTATATATATTATATATATGTATATATATATATATATATATATATATATATATATTATATATATATATATATATATATATATATATGTATATATATATATATATATATTATATATATTATATATATGTATATATATGTATATATATTATATATATGTATATATATATATATATATATATATATATATATATATATATATATATATATGAGAGAGAGAGAGAGAGAGAGAGGAGAAGAAGAGAGAGAGAGGAGAGAGAGTGAGAGACTAGTATCAGTGAGAGGCTTCATCCAGAAATACTAATATCTCAGGAAAGCATTGTAACATGCCCCGTGTACATCTACTTCAATTTAAGAATCAGGTTATTTCTTGCCGAGGCGAGTCCTTAAAGAAAGAAGTATATGAGTTGAGTGTCGTTGCAACGAGGAACTCATGTCTTCTGTGAAATTCAAATCGGCCGGCAAATTCAAGATGCGAGAAAAGCCGGGGTGCTTCAAGATCGCATTACTCGCTGCATTTAACGTGTCTCGGTGAATCGTGCCTCGATGGGAATGCACAGTCGTCAACAAGTAAGCATTACGGACTGAAAAATCGATAACCGTGTTACACGTTCGTGCAATTTTGGAATCGTATCACAAATCATTCGATCACTCGAAAATGAATTCAAATGGCTCTTCTCAAATTTTGCACTAAACACCCATTTCACTCCAGCTTTGTTCAATTCTCATTAAGTTATTTTTTTGTTTTAAATTTGACTACTTTTTAAAGGTGTATCTTTCTGTATAGAGCAGTGGTTTCCAGCATAGGGTGTATATATTTACCAACCCCTCCGCAAGAGTAAGATGTGACACAAGGTCAATTATTTAAGCAAAGTTTAATAGACACATTTTTTTAATTTTATTATTTTTATTGGAGCCACTGGTGACCTATCAGTAATAGTTATAGAATGTGGACTTGGGCAACCCAAGTTCAAGTCCTGAACAAGGCTGTTTACATTTCTCATACCACTAATACCCTTGGGAAAGGTATGAATCCAACTACTCTCCCTCCATTTATAAGCAAATAGTATACATCTACCGACTCCTTCGCACGAGCAGGATATGAGACAAGGTCAATTTATTAAGCGGAGTTTAACAGGTTTCAATTCACTTTTCTTTCTCCTAGACCGGTTGCCTAACCAAGGTTAAAGAGTCCATTCTGCCCTACTATTTACCCATAGCTGGAAGGAGAGTAGGATTCATACCTTTCCCAAAGGTATTAGCACTAACTGCAAATGCAATTTCCACGTCCAGAATTTGAACTTGGGGCGACGAGTCCATTTCCCATGACTTTAATCATTATACCACGCGCCTCTCAACGTAGTGTGTACGCTCCACGGCGGGGCAATTTGATTTTTAGATGGCTTGTTCTTTTGAAGCTTGTTTAAACCAAGTTATTGGCATTTTAAGTTTCTGCAGCCCAAACGGAGTTCACTTTTTAAATTATAATAACTAGTACAAAATAAAAAAAACACCCTTCGGGCGATGTAAAAATAGATTTTTGAAACATATTGCCTGAAGGATGGGAGTAAAAACTTCAATGTCAGCGAGTTTGTACCCTAAGTAAGTAACATCATCAAATTCATTAAAGGATTAAAAAATAAAACAATTTGAAATGTAAACTTTAAATATGTATTAAAATAAAACAAATTATATTTAGATATATAATACCAGTCATATATTTATTAAAACTTGTTTTAAAGAACAATGAGGACTGACTAATGTTTCATGTTCAAATTTTGAGTGTATTTATTCTATGTTATGACGATTTGGGGTAATGTGACGTAAGCAGTGACGTAATTTTTGTTACAGACAAAAACCGGAAGTGAATCTCCATTATTAATAGATTATATATTACCACATAGGGGGACATCAGGATTTTAGTTGATTAGGTGGGGCATGGCAAAAAACAGGTGTTAACCATTGGTATAAGTAAGTAAGTAAAGTTGTCGGGCGGCCTAATGTCTATCCCCTTTTCACTAGCGCTAGACCAAGGAGATTGTTTTTGCGTCTGAGGTGGAGCGCAACATCTACCATCAGCTCCTTACTTTACCGCACAGATCCCTGTGCTACTCATACGCTGAGTTGGCGAGGGCCGGTATCGAACTAGGAACCTTGCGGTTTCTAGCCGAACGCTCTACCGACTGAGCTTTATTTCAAACCTTACATCTAGCGAACCATCATCGAAAGAAATAACTCATAGGGATCTCTACCCTGTCGGCTGAGGCTGTAGACGCCGACTGCGCCTCTACAGATGGGTAAAATAAATCCACCCCACCGATGGGGCTGTCTATAGGCCGTAAGTGGCGACCCTTGATACCTGAGGACGGAATCCTGGTTGTTGAGCAGTCCATGACATGCAACACTCCGTTTCCGCCCTTACTTTGGTTAGTCCAGCTTCTTCTGATCAGTCGGCTGGCCAGGTCAGTCCTACCATCTATATGATTGTTCCGAACTTATTGCTCTTATGCTAACCCTGAAAATCCATATTAATGAATAATAAAAAATATCTTGGGCATAAAATAACCCAACAAAGGTTGAAATGTGTTGAGTAACTGGCCGTTATCCTTGGTTCCAGTTGTAAAAGGGACTTAAAGTAAACAAGTAAGTAAACCAATAAGTCCTTGTGGGATAGTGTCCTTTAGGTCCGACGTCCAAGTGTGAATGAGTTAAGATTAGAATCAGGCCTCTATAAATACACCACCAGCAGCAGCAGCACTGTCAGTGGTTGGATAATAGTTTGCCTTCGATGGTCACGTGGTAGTCAACGTAAAATCCAACCAACCAAGGGCAATTATAGACTATAGCTAGATCTGCTACAGTCTTGAATTCTTGCCCTATCGGTGATTTGTTTTTCCCCGAAGATAAAGTAACTATTTAAATGAACGACATGCACTACCGTTTACGTGAGGGGTATGCTGATGACGATCCCGAAAGAGAAAAATCAATGAAATGATAAAAAGAAACAGTCGCTGAAATAAGTATGAAATGACCTTGGAGGGGACTAAAGGCCATTGCCTTAGGAAGGGGGTACTTTATTTTTTATATGAAAAAAAAATTGTTAAAACGCAGAGGGGAAAAAAACAACAAATTTGCCACTCACACTGTGTTAGGAATTAGAAAATCACGCGCAAGCGATTTTTTTCTTGTGGGCTAAATATCACGAGGAAATCCCTGGGGCGTGGGTTTTTACATGTTCTAAGATTCGTATGTTTTTTCTTTAAAGGTGGATGGGAGAAAATAGAAAAAAGCGAAATACCCAAGAAAACATAACAAACAAATAAATTATATATATATATATATATATATATATATATATATATATGTGTGTGTGTGTGTGTGTGTGTGTGTGTGAAGAAAGGAAGTGAATCCGACGGTATGTAGTATATGAAGAAAAATGAAAAAACACAGGTTTAAATGGGTTAAGTGGTGAGTTTATTGGCCGACGCTGCAGTGTTTCGATCTATTAATTAGATCATCTTCAGGGCATTTGTTGGTATGTGGATGGTGATAAGACATTATTTATCACAGAATAACAAGAAAAGTGAGTGGTAGTCCTTGTTATTCAGTCTGTTCAAAAAATTTTGAGGTTTGAAAAATGGGACGGTTTGAAATATGACGTCAAATATTTTATTTTATGGCGTGAGTATGGGACGCTGTAAGTGTGTGTATCGAAAGGAAACATTGTGCATAGGATATTTGACGTCATATTTCAAACCGTCTTCTTTTTTCAAACTTCAAAATTTTTTAAACAGACTGAATATCGTCGTGTAATAAAAGTCACTAGAAGAGGAATGTTAACCTACTCTAAACAAATCATAAAAAATCTAAGAAGTTCGTTTAGTGTAGGGGTTATGAGATCGGCCTGTCAGCTTGGCAGTCCGGTTTCAAATCACGCACTGGGCGGTCTTCCGATCTATAGCTCTGCTGATGAGGCCTAATAGGCCGAAATGTACATACAGAGATTGATTTTTCTCGATTTGTTTAGCCATAAATTTAATAGGTATTCCCGCCTAATTCATTATTAATTAATTAATTTTCAAAATTAGGTACGACTCCAATTAAGCACTTATTCTCCCATATATATATATATATATATATATATATATATAGTCACCAAAAGTTGGTACAATGTTTTCATTGTAGTACTATTGGTAATTAATCCAAAAGTACTCAATATATTTCGTAAAATATAGAGCATTTATAGTGGTAGAAAAAAGTGTTTCTCTTTAACACAGTTTCGGTGTTCAAGGTACAACTTCTTCAGGAGAACTAAAACTATAAGAACTAGCTACCTATAATTTTTTAGTTCTTGGCATTTTAGTTCTGCTGAGAGAAAAAATGTCAACCACTATATATATATATATATATATATAATATATATATATATATATATATATATATATATATATATGTGTGTGTGTGTGTGTGTTGTGTGTGTGTGTGTGTGTGTGTATATTGGGACCTTGAAATTTCGTTAAAAAACGAATTAAATGAGGAATTCATTCCCAAAATGTATCTTTAATGTTTTAAGTGGTATCCCAATAACCAGAGACATCTCATGATTAAAAATACCTTATTAAACTGACTGTAATATATATATATATATATATATATATATATATATATATATATATATAGCATGCATTTCTGAAATACTCTTTATTTGTATGGGTTATATCAGCGGGTAGAGAGTTCGGCTTGAAACCACATGGTTTATAGTTCGATTGCGGTCCTCGCCAACTCAGCGTATGAGTAGCACAGGGATCTGTGCGGTAAAGTAAGGAGCTGATGGTAGGTGTGGCGCTCCACCTCAGATGCCAAAAAAACAATCTCCTTGGTCTAGCGCTAGTGACAAGGGGATAGACTCCCTCGGTGATTAGCTGCTACCGACTTTAGGCCGCCCCGACGACTTTACTTTACTATATATATGTGGAGGGTGTATGTGTAAACATATATATGTGATTGTCATGCATTTCAAAATACACTTTTCGCACACACTCATATATATATATATATATATATATATATATATGGTCTCTGACTATGCCTGTGAAGTCTCGGTTTCGATTCCTGTCGGAGGGGAGTCGTTAGTATACATCGCTGAAGAGACTTAATAATGTCGAAACAGTCTGTACGGTGTTCTGCATAGCGAGCCATCCTTTGCGGGATTTACTTGTCAAGATTATTTTCTATAATTATCGAATTTTATGCGATACATGCATTTATAATTGCCTTCAAGCAAAAATATAAATATATATATATATATATATATATATATATATATACTTTTTTCTCTTTGTTTTAGTTAATGTATCAAGAGTATTCAATATTTTAACAATTATATATGATTTTTATAAAGCTTATTAGTAATAAAATCTAACGAATATTCTTTTCATGTCAGATGTTTCCTGTTCAATCGGATTATTCAAATGGAATTTTCTTATTCAATCCGATTGTTGAAATGAATGTAATAATTGGTCGGAACATGGAACGTCAAAAATGAATAAAAACTGCAATCTATGCACGCGTCTTTATTTAAATTTCAAAATTGACAATTAAATTAATTTGAAACTTCACTTTTTATGAAAATCGTCACATGCATATATAAATGTCTGAACAAAACAAACAAAATACACATATATGTGTAATGTACTTTGTATGTAATGTGGTGCTTCAAACATTTATATATTCATGTGACAAGATTTCATAAAAAAAGTATCGAAATTAAAGTTTTAAATTAATTTTATTAATTCCCTCACGTACATACACAGATATGTTTATATGTGTAAAACATCAGCTTACATACACGGACACGCAATATTCGTATCTTTCATGAGATAGATAGATAAATAAATGCATACAATCATTCATACATACAGCATAAAATAGATAGATCGATATAAACAGAGATATATTGACTAATAGATTCAAAGAATTTAACAAATTAAGATATATAAAAATTAAGATAGAGAGAAATAAATATACTTCGAAGAATAGATAGATAGATATATAGACAGATATATAGATAGAAATAAATATACTTTGAAGAATAGATAGATAGATAGATAGATAGATAGATAGATAGATAGATAGACAGAGAGATAGATAGAAATAAATATACTGCTAAGAATAGATAGATAGATAGACAGATAGATAGATAGAAATAAATATACTTCGAAGAATAGATAGATAGATAGATAGATAGATAGATATACTTCGAAGAATAGATAGATAGATAGACAGATAGATAGATAGATATAGTTCGAAGAATAGATAGATAGATAGACAGATAGATAGATAGAAATAAATATACTTCGAAGAATAGATAGATAGATAGATAGATAGATAGATATACTTCGAAGAATACATAGATAGATAGACAGATAGATAGATAGAAATAAATATACTTCGAAGAATAGATAGATATATAGACAGATAGATAGATAGAAATAAATATACTTCGAAGAATAGATAGATAGATAGACAGATAGATAGATAGAAATAAATATACTTCGAAGAATAGATAGATAGATAGACAGATAGATAGATAGAAATAAATATACTTCGAAGAATAGATAGATAGATAGACAGATAGATAGATAGAAATAAATATACTTCGAAGAATAGATAGATAGATAGACAGATAGATAGAGAGAAATAAATATACTTCGAAGAATAGATAGATAGATAGACAGATAGATAGATAGAAATAAATATACTTCGAAGAATATAGATAGATAGATAGACAGATAGATAGATAGAATTAAATATACTTCGTAGAATAGATAGATAGACAGATAGATAGATAGAAATAAATATACTTCGAAGAATAGATAGATAGATAGACAGATAGATAGAGAGAAATAAATATACTTCGAAGAATAGATAGATAGATAGACAGATAGATAGATAGATAGAAATAAATATACTTCGAAGAATAGATAGATAGATAGACAGATAGATAGATAGAAATAAATATACTTCGAAGAATAGATAGATAGATAGACAGATAGATAGATAGAAATAAATATACTTCGAAGAATAGATAGATAGATAGACAGATAGATAGATAGATAGAAATAAATATACTTCGAAGAATAGATAGATAGATAGACAGATAGATAGATAGAAATAAATATACTTCGAAGAATAGATAGATAGATAGACAGATAGATAGAGAGAAATAAATATACTTCGAAGAATAGATAGATAGACAGATAGATAGATAGAAATAAATATACTTCGAAGAATAGATAGATAGATAGACAGATAGATAGATAGAAATAAATATACTTCGAAGAATAGATAGATAGATAGACAGATAGATAGATAGAAATAAATATACTTCGAAGAATAGATAGATAGATAGACAGATAGATAGATAGAAATAAATATACTTCCAAGAATAGATAGATAGATAGATAGACAGATAGATAGATACAAATAAATATACTTCGAAGAATAGATAGATAGATAGACATAAAGATAGATAGAAATAAATATACTTCGAAGAATAGATAGATAGATAGACAGATAGATAGAGAGAAATAAATATACTTCGAAGAATAGATAGATAGATAGATAGATAGATAGATAGATAGATAGAAATAAATATACTTCGAAGAATAGATAGATAGATAGACAGATAGATAGATAGAAATAAATATACTTCGAAGAATAGATAGATAGATAGACAGATAGATAGATAGAAATAAATATACTTCGAAGAATAGATAGATAGATAGACAGATAGATAGATAGAAATAAATACACTGCTAAGAATAGATAGATAGATAGACAGATAGATAGATAGAAATAAATATACTTCGAAGAATAGATAGATAGATAGACAGATAGATAGATAGAAATAAATATACTTCGAAGTATAGATAGATAGATAGACAGATAGATAGAAGAATAGATAGATAGATAGAAGATAGATAGAAATAAATATACTTCGAAGAATAGATAGATAGATAGACAGATAGATAGATAGAAATAAATATACTTCGAAGAATAGATAGATAGATAGACAGATAGATAGATACAAATAAATATACTTCGAAGAATAGATAGATAGATAGACATAAAGATAGATAGAAATAAATATACTTCGAAGAATAGATAGATAGATAGACAGATAGATAGATAGAAATAAATATACTTTGAAGAATAGATAGATAGATAGATAGATAGACAGAGAGATAGATAGAAATAAATATACTGCTAAGAATAGATAGATAGATAGACAGATAGATAGATAGAAAATATACTTCGAAGAATAGATAGATAGACAGATAGATAGATAGAAATAAATATACTTCGAACAATAGATAGATCGATATACAGATAGATAGATAGAAATAAAAATACTTCGAAGAATAGATAGATAGATAGATAGATAGATAGATAGATAGATAAATATACTTCGAAGAATAGATAGATAGATAGACAGATAGATAGATAGAAATAAATATACTTCGAAGAATAGAGAGATAGATAGACAGATAGATAGATAGAAAAATATACTTCGAAGAATAGATAGATAGATAGATAGATAGATAGATAGATAGAAATAAATATACATCGAAGAATAGATAGATAGATAGAGATAGATAGATAGAAATAAATATACTTCGAAGAATAGAGAGATAGATAGACAGATAGATAGATAGAAATAAATATACTTATAGATAGATAGATAGATAGATAGATAGATAGATAGATAGATAGATAGATAGATAGATAATAATATACTTATAGATAGATAGATAGATAGATAGATAGATAGATAGATAGATAGATAGATAGATAGATAGATAGATATAAACAGAAAGGGATGTATAGATATAAAGTTTAAAAAAGTAAAGTTGTCGGGCGGACTAATGTCGGTATGAGCCATATCCCTTTTTCACTAGCGCTTGACCAAGGAGATTATTTAAGCGTCAGAGGTGGAGCGCCACACCTACCATCAGCTCCTTACTTTACCGCACAGATCCCTGTGCTACTCATACGCTGAGTTGGCGAGGACCGGTAATGAACTTGGAACCTTGTGGTTTCTAGCCGAACGCTCTACCGACTAAGCTAACCCGGCCCTGGATAGAAACATATTTCGAAAAATAGATAGAAAGATAGATAAACAGATCGAGATTGAGATATAGAAATAAGGATACTTAGATTGATATAGATAGACCGATGGATAGATAGAAATGAACAAACTGATATGGAGTTAAAGAACCTTTTATAAGATTGATAGATAGGTTTGGTTTGATTCTTATGTTTAATGACATATCAACATTTGTGGGTTATTTAATGCCAACGCCACCCTTGTAGAAGAACAGTAGAGGTACAATTTAACTCATACTCAAAGTATTTGTCTGAAAGTGAACGTCATAGCGTAACTGTTTTTTTTTTTTGTTTGTCTTTTTTGTTTTGTTTTTTGTTTTTTGGTTTGCTTTTTTTAAGGCATATCAACCTCAGTGGGTCATTTAATGCCGATAAAGTTTTGAAATAAATCAATTCTTAATGGATAATACATTTTTTTTAATAAATACATTTTTCTATTTAACCCATTGATGGGATCCTAACAGATACTACTACTCAAGGTTAGAGTGGACCAGGGAGCAATGGTGATGAAGGGGTGCTCCACATTCCCCAAACCTCCAAAACTGGAACCTCCCCATCAGATAGAGTTTAACGTCATTCCCAAGACATGTGGACCCTCAGTCACCGCCTTCTAGCACCCATATGATAAAGAGTGGTCGGAGCTTGCCATAAGGGCAATAGGGTTGGGAAAATCATATAGGTGTTAGGGCTTGACGTGACCAGCCGATTGATCGGAGGCCCCCTCCGATCAATCTCTCCGATCGCCCGTCTAACCCAAAATAGAGCCAATAGCGTAATTGGAGTTCGAACTCGTTTACTATAATGTCGCAGTGAAGAACGTTAGCCACTAAGCTACACAGACCCCCTACCACAGATAGATAGATATAAACTGCGTTTTCCTGTATGTAGATAATCTAATGGTAATTATAGTTTAACTAAAGTTAAACTTACTCGTATTTCTAGCACGTCTAATTTGCATGAGTTATATGTGACTTAGAAAGCAATACAAAAAAGATACGCGTAAATATTCATGATGAGTGAACACGGAATTGAAAGATGAATAATCTTTGTATAAATTAATGATACCCATGAAATAATAACATGTCTGTTTTATGAAATTATTTCTCCGTAATTATAATTTTTTCTTTGAAAACTAAGTACATCATTATTTTGAAGGCGCTTGTCGTATAATGGTTGTCATATGTCATATATCCTCCTCAGTATGAGCCAAAAATAAGAACAAACAATGTGTCTTGTGCAATCTGTAACAAACTCTGTAAGTCAGCTTCTGGTCTTAAGAGACATATGGTGATGCATAGGCATATAGTTTTATCATCTGATCCATCTGATACAATGGGAAGGACGTCCTTCCTATGTCATATTTGCATCAAACTTTGTGGATTTGCAGCGGGTTTGATGAGTCCTTTGAGGGCTCATGAGAGGAAAGGTTCTGGTGGTGGGGTTATAAGATTATGAGGGATAGCAGTGATCTGTAAATATTATGCTATTTCTATATGTATGCATGTATGTATACATGTATGTACGTCCTTCCGATGTCATTTGAATCAAACATTGTGGATCTGCAGCGGGTTAGATGAGTCATTTAAGGGCTCATGAGAGGAAAGGTTCTGGTGGTGGGGTTATAGGATTGTAACGGACGGCAGTGATCTGTAAATATTATACTATTGCTATATGTCATATAAGAAATGGAAACGTTGGTACTGTTGTTGCATGGGTTCTTTCTTATTCTATATACTTATCTCTGTCTTTAATCTTCAATGCTGGCTGAATTGAGTTGATGTTTTCCATCTGAGTCTCTTCTTATTGGGTTGACTTGGGTGTTGCTGGGGTTGCTGAATGCATGTGTTCATTTCTTGTTCTAATTAATCAACACAAAGACTCAATTTATTTTGGATGTCTTATTTTCGCCCCAAATCATGTTTCCAATATCTGAGAGGAATTTCGGAACAGACACCATTCACGTCTGTTCCACTCGATCACCTACTTCAATCTGTCTAAAGCTAAGTCTTTTCCCACCAATTTCTGTCACGTGATATTCTAAACGTATCAGGACATCATGTCCAGGTCGATAATAGGGCAAAAGCTGTCAATAAATCTACTGGTTATTTTCCATCACTCTTCTAATGCATTACCAGTTAACTTTTGAATTGAAACATTTCTACATTTCCTTACACAATGAATAGGTTATCTATTCAGTATGTAACACTAATTGTTATCATCGTAGGAAATGGACTTGGTGACAGGCGTTCAAATCCTGGACAAGGCTGTTTGTATTTCACATAGTGTTTATACCATTGAAGAAGGTATGCATCCAACTATTCTCCAGTTGTGGGTAAATAGTAGAACGGATTGGTCTCTTTAAACTTGGTTAGTCAACCTGTTTTAGAGTAGGAAAACTCTGAATTTAGACCTTTTAAATTCTGCTTAAGAAATTCATAATTATTTGGCTGTTTGAAGCTGTTTGCATTTCACATTGTTAAATAATGCAGCCATTTTCTGTCTGCAAGTCTTGTCCTTTGTTTTTTCATATTGCCGGATTATTGTTTTAATATCTGGCGAGAATTGGCTGATGTATTCGCCATATGTCATAGACCGAGTACTTTCTGCCCTATCGTGGGCCATCTTCAAGGTATTTTTAACCGTACAACAATGGGATATTCCATTTACCATTTATATAGGTTGTGTTTATTATTATTGTTGTTGTTATTATTATTTTATTATTATTATTGTCATTGTTATTAATGGGTTATATATATATATATATATATATAATATATATATATATATATATATAACCAACCAACCACCCTACGCCATAGTATGTGAAATACAATTCTTTTATTTCTACAGTATTACTATAAGTATAATATATATATATATATATATATGTGTGTGTGTGTGTGTGTGTGTGTGTGGTGTGTTGTTTCCCTAGTATTGGAGAATTGAAAATAAAGTGTTCAATTACGGGTGTAAGACAATGGGTGCTAATATCCCGAAGAATGTATGAATCAGCATATTCTCAATCAGACAGACTAGGATCTTTAACTTTTGTCATATAGTACTTAAATAATGAGAATGGAATCGTCTCTTTCCTATGAATAATGTCTGACGAAACCTCGGAGAGATACAAGATCTTACGGGACTTGTTAATTTAACTTAGCAATTACTAATTACACTTTTCACCTTATATCTTTCCTTTGTAAGCTTTTTCTCTGTCTTTAATACTCCTGTTTCTTTCCCTTATTTCTCTGCTCTCTGATATTCGAATTACAACAACCTTAGAAAATAAAAACAATAAATTAAAATCAGTTGCACACCGCTTCAAATGACCTTGTGTCACACTATTCTCACGTCACACTGGAAGAATTGACACACACACACACACACACACACACACACACACACATATATATATATATATATATATATATATATACATATATATAATTATCGAATTCATGCGATATTCGCATTGTAATTGCCTTCAAGTAAAAATATAAAAATATTTAATATATATACTTTAATCAGCAATGCTTCTAAAAAAAAAACAAACATAAAAAAAAAACTTATATATATATATTTGTGTGTGTGTGTGTGTGTGTGTGTGTGTGTGTATTCTGCACTTTTCGTACGTTTGTATAAGGTACGATTGTTATGAGGTTTACAGCATCTGATTTGAATATCGACTTGTCAACAAAACATAATACGGCAAGAAAAAACTTCAGTCTAATTGGGTCGAAGATTTTGTTTCTTTTCTTTTTGTTAGTTCTATTCGAACGGATTTAATGACGACAAGCAAATACTGGTTTACATTTGGCGTCAGGAAATTGAAAAATTCTTATTCACAGCGTATATTTCAATAATTTATATCTCTAGAATTAACAATATTCGCTGTTTTTTTATTCTCCTTTGTATGACAATTGTTGTAGAGTAGCTATCACCCATTCAGCCCTCTACCAGATGGACTGGTCCCTAGCTTTAAATAGTCTACGATTAATTCAGTTGATTAATAAGCTGATTAATATTCAGACTGATCTTATTGCGTTTGGCTATATCCCATTTTACCTTCCTCTATTTCTCGTAAGTTTTCCTTGTTAATTGTTTTGTAATTTATCATTCTGTGTCTTTGTATGTATCTGTTAGCACCGGATACTGGTGCTGAATAGATATATTAAGCACTCAATTTCTCGTGTATCATTTCAACTCGACGATACAACAATAGACTAGCATCTGGTGTTGAGAATCCAGTCCAGATGCTCTGGGGAGTAAGGAGTCACCCCTTCATTGATATTACTGTTATATACTTGTAACACTATTGTGTTATGGGTTGATTGGCGACCTATTAATTAAGTACTAATTAATTAAAACTACCCTAATTATTAATTATGGTGGTTTGTTAAAATTAAAAGTAATAATAATAATAAGAAAAACAATGAGAATAATAATAATTGTTTATATTAAAAATATAAATTCATCTAAGTAAAGAATTTTCACATAGACAAAGAGATTCCTTAAATTATGGAATTTGATATACATCATCGGAATTTTAAATTCCACAAAATGAAATAATAAATTTAATAAATGAGATTCCAATTTTTGTAAAGTTCGGCAACAATGTCAAAAACTTAGATAAATAAAACAATGGTTGGCCTTGACTCCAAATGGAAAGATACAAGCTAGGCTGGCACAAGGCAATTTAGACACGTAGGCAATGTTATCGAGTGGCTGACCAATCAGAGGCATATGTTAGGGGTGGGGAGGTCTGGATCCCATAAAGAAGACAGGCCAGAAAGAGAGAGGAGATCAGACAGACGAAGCCACAGAATCGCATCCCTTGTCACCGACCCTACTGTTCTCTGAAGGCCCGCCACTCGGTAACGAACCAAGTTACGTTATCTATTAGCTGTAGGTCGCCAGCCCATTATCAAAAGAACATCACCTCGCTCTTCTGACATTATACAAGAATATAAACCATTGTATATAAAAAATAACAATAAATATATATATCTTGTAAATAATTATCAGAAGGTGTTCCTGTTTATTTTGGTTTGACCCCATGGACAGCTTTTGAATATCGCTTTCAGCCGAGTTGGAACAGAGACTACAACAGCTTTACGTCAGGGCCCGATAGTATTGTATCATCCACGAAACGACTGTAGTACTTGGCCGGAGCATTGTTCTCATACATACATACATAACATCTATACCTTGAGACAGTGCCCCAGTTCATAGTATTATATACTGGACCCGACAAGGAACACGAAATACTTGTATTTATGAAAATATAAAATTATATCTTTATTTCTTCGGTTATGTATAGACAGACAGTCGGAAAGTCGTCAGCAGGGGTTGCGAATACAACAGAGCCTTCGAGAGTTTTCTGCAAGCGAACTTGAACCTGATCTCTGTCTGCCCAACGCATATTTCCACGGGATTTTTTTATTATTGTTCAATTCACAAGGTCACTCCTCTTGGATCGTGACACCTACGCAGTTTTTCTGTAGACACACCTCCTAGCCCATGCAGACTGTTTTCAATGGTTATGGTCTACGCCTACGGATTTTCTGTGCCTACGCAGTGTTAAATGTACACCTGAATTTTTAGGTGTCAAAGGTCAGTTCAATGCAATATTCTGTTTTTGTTCTTGTTAGATAGGCATACTTGAAACTACAGGTTGTTCGGGAGAAATTTGACAGTTTCATAAAGAAAAAGTGCTTGGAATCTACAAAATTTAATGGATTGTAAGGAAATTCAACAGACACGGAAATTACACTACTGTAAACAAGTTTCACTCGAAATAACCACCATTAGCGTCGATCACAGCCTCAATCCTTCTCCAGATGGAGCAAGCTGATGTTACAGTTTCCATGCGAAGGGTTTCAAAAACTACCTTAATTCTGTCGATTAACTGGGCTTTTGTAGTACTGGTACGGCGATTGGTGTCTTTCTCAACAAAGTGCCGAATCCTGCTGCCATACATATGGCCTACCATTGGCTACCCTTGTTATCCCTGGCTTGACTACAGTATTTAACAACTCCATGTAGGCATCTGATTGTCCTCCAACAGATTTTCGAGGAATTCTGCTGTATGAACGCAATCAGATCGTCTGTAATGTTGAGTTCTTCTAGTCACAACCTCGTAGTCTCCATTGCAATTCTCCAGTTCATGCCTCCAGTTGTTTTTACAGTGTTCAGGGAGCATTGGGCAGCAAACCTAATCTCCTTATTTTGATAGCCGGCGCAGATCATCATGAGTTATTCTCTTCCATGATTCAAGTGGGTTCCAGTCATCCATTCTATCTGCCATCACGTATATAAATGAAGAAGGGTCCAAGCTTTTAAATGATGCGTAGTGTGCGTCAATAGTTCCAAACTACGGAGAAAAATAACCAAATATAAATATGTCAAATTTATCCTGAACACCCTGTATATCATCATCATCACCAGGTTACGCTAGCAGCACGGATATCCGTAACAATCTCTCGCTATCCATCACTGTTACTCATCACCCTTGAGAGGTCCTCTGTGCACCATCCAGAATCCACGTAGAGCTAATCTTTTGGAGTAATTTTGGAATATAAGGTGTGCTAGAGGTCACAACTTAAATTTGTAGACTAACCGTGGACGCGTGGATTCAATCGGCCGATCAACACGCTCGAATACGTGGTTGGTTAACTATTTAAAGGCCTTCATTGAAAGGCGTTCAGTTGCTCCTGCTTAACACGGACAAATAGATCAACAACCAAGGATTCTTTTTAAGACTGTGGAACATAAGGATCATTGGATTCATTATTGGATACTACACAACATGAATCAAACTTTGTCACAAGGGATTTCCACTGTGACGTGTTCTCACATACAGCCTAAAAATGGCCACAAAATCATAACATAATCAATGTATCTCTTTGCTGAACGGCCTATACGAGCGGGTCCATGTGCAGGTTTCCACAGGAGAATGTCGCTTATGATTTTGCCCTTAATTTCCAACAGCACCCAGCATGTCTCGCTCGTCTTACTCGGATGGTTTGTGTGATAGGGAGCAGGTGGCAATACAGTTGCTTCTTGTGAAGTGCTGTTTACACAATTTATTTAAAACCGCACGCAGCATTCTTGTTTAATTCTCACGCAGCGTATTCTCTAAGCCCTTTGTTAGAGTCCAAGTGGTGCAGCTGTACAGTGGCACTGACAAGATTATGGATTGTAAGAATTATCGCTTTAACAGATTGCAATATAATTGATAATCTGTCTGCAGAAGACCATGTCTTCCCTTTGGGTGTATTAACTTCACTTTCTGCGTATGAGCAGCATTAGTTAGGAATACTTAAAGATATATAAACGTGTGCACATTATTAATATTAACAAGGAATAAGAGAAACCATATAACTGTACCCATTATTAGTATTAGGTAGGAATACATGAAACCATATTAACGCCCAGTCGGTGGGGCGTTAGAATACGCCGAATCCACCTCTGCAGAGGGGTAAGACTCCCCCAATGGGGCCACATGTTCGTCTTGGGTGGCGACCCGTGATGCTTAAGGATAGAACCCAGGTGGATGAGCAGTTCATGACTTGCAAAACTCCACTTTGGCCCTATCTTGGGCTAGACGGGTGGTCTGAGAGGCCCCCTCCAATCAATCGGCTGGTCACGTCAAGCCCTAGCACCCGAATGATTTTCCCAACCCTATTGCCTTCATGGCAAGCCCCAATCCCTTTTTATCACATGGGTGCTAGAAGGCGGTGACTGAGTGTCTACATGTCCTGGGAATGACGTTAAACTCTATCTGATGGTGAGGTTCCAGTTTTGGAGGTTTGGGGAATGTGGAGCACCCCTTCAACACCATTGCTCCCTGGTCCACTCTGACCCGGAGTGGTAGTACCTGCTAGGGTCCCATCTATGGGTTAAATAGAAAAACATGAGTTTATAGACAAATTTTATTATGCATTAAGAATGAATTTATTTCAAAACTTTTGTCGGCATTAAATGACCCACTGAGGTTGATATGCCGTAAAACAAAACAAACCAAACCAATTGAAACCATATTACGATAGCCCTTTTGGCTGGAATTTTAATATACACCGACTGCTCTTCGACAGAGTGGGAACCCTATGCGGTAACCTGTTAGCCGGGAGTGGCGACCCCTAATGCTTGAAGACGGAATCCTAGTGACTGAGCAGTCCATGAGATGCAGTACTCCACTTTGGCCTTTACTTAGGCTAGACGTGCGGTCGGAGAGCCCCCTGGTCACGTTAAGTCCGAGGACTTATGATTGTTCCGATCTTATTGCTCTTAAGGCAAACACTCATACCTTTTTATCATGTGTGCTAGAAGGCGGTGTCTGAAGGTCTTAGTGTCGTTAAACTACATCTAGTAGTGACGTTCCAATTCTGGATTTCTGGGGTGTGTAGAGTACATCTTCGTTACCATTACTCCCAGGTTTGCTCTGGCTCGGAGTGATAGTATTTGTTAGTCCAATCTATTAGTTAAATAGATTTAAAAATGAGTTTAAAAATGTGTTAAAAATGAGCTGTCAGTGTGTCATCATATATATATATATATATATATATATATATATATATATATAAAGACTATATGTAGTTTTCGTAGAAAATTGGTGAGGGGTCCTCGTGTTGTATTTGTTAACGTAATATACGAGTCCGAACTTCAGTGGTCCTATTAAGTTCATTTAATTTACATAATACCGTTAGGAAAGGTATGAACCCCATCATCCCCCAGTTGTGGGTTAAATAGTACTATTACTGTAACTCTACAAGGATGACGATGGCATTAAATAACCCACGAAGGTTGATATGCCATTAAACAAAGAAACCAAGCAAATATATACGCTTCATTTGGATCAATGTTGGCAACAACCTCACCAAATTAGATTCTATTTACAGAAAATACCGCTCTACAATTTCGATTATTGTTGAATGTGGAATCACATTTCTTTTGCGACTATAGTTGCTTACTATAGCGTTCTTAAAGTTCGGGTATAATTAGTTGGTTGGTTGTTCTGTTTTATGGCATGCCATCCCTTTTCGGGTCATCTAATGCCGAACCAAGTCATTTTTGATAAACAAATCGCGCCGGTGTCTGTTGTAATTAAAGAAGAAAGTGAGATAAGGCTTACCTGGGTCGTGTTGGGACTTTTTAGATAAAGATGATTTCCAGGCGCCTATATATGTTACATAATTGTTAGTACCCTAACACTTATGTACAGTTAGCGTGGAAACCAAAATGGCTGAAGGGCTACAGCCAGCGGCCTTCAAGGATTGAGTGACACGGGTTGACCTCACCTTCAACTCTTTTCCGGTGGATACCGTGAGAAATGGTGGAAAATAATAAAGAATGTCTCTTCCAGTTTAGAGTAGAAAGTGTTAGTTTTTAGTCAGATCGGCCGAACCACTGAGCGCGCTACCGACTCAATCTGCGCAGTGAATCTGGTGGGGATTTTCGGAATAAAATATGATCTAAAGAAAATCGAAGTCTTGGGTTATTTATCCAAAAACTACCAATGACCCAGGGCTTCTGATAAAGAGAAATCCCCAATGGAAGACCAGACACGAAATCCCCAAGACAAGTTCCAGACAAAAGAGGAAGAACATAAGATACCAAAGACGATTAGAAGAAGAATAAAGAGAGTATACAACATATACGTTTATTGGTATACAACACATAAACATACCTAAAAAGCACGTGCTGTATCAACCATGACTTTATTAATACTCTGTGTTTACTAATAAAACTCTAAGGGAGTTAACTCTACATTAGTTTGTTGTTTATATACACACACAACAGTCTCGATGTGAACGAACTTAGATGAATAAATGTTGATGACTGGGATGGGTTTCTTTGAATTTAGATAAATTGATTGAGATGTCTTGGTACGCACAGGTTGAAATAGATGTGTTCTCGACATAAGAATTTGCGGTAAACTGAGAAAGTTTGAAAAAACGCGCAGACACGTAGACACACACTAGAATCTTATGTATATTTTGAGAGAGGCTAGTATTATTTAGAGGCTTTATAAAGAAGTAATAATATCTCACGGAAGAACTGTTACATGCCCGGCGTACTGTTGCATAGTGAAGGTTTCCACGGTACAAATCGATATAATGTTGTATACCCTTTTCTTACTTCTTTAATTCTTACTTGCTTCTATATCTTGGACATCTATTCTTCTGGCCGGCTTTGGTTCTATCTTCTAACATCTTGGTTGGGAATCTTCTAAGGTCTGAACTTTCTTGGGGACTTCGGGTCTGGTTTCTGTTAGGGATTTCTCCTTATCAGAAGCCCTGTGTCTTTGTTAGTTTTTAGGTAATAAACATAAGACTTCGATTTACGTTGATGTTACTTTATTTTCAAATCCCAAAACCAGACATCTGCGCACATCCTACGAGCTCGGCTTCTAACTTCTAACTGACTGAGTTACTTAGTATCCTTAAACCGGAACAGGGCCTTCTCTGCCTTTCGGTTCTCACGATTTATCCCCGGAAGGCAAGGTGAGAGTGAGGTCAAACGCCGTCACTCACTCTCAAGGCCATCAGCTGCACTAATCGCCATTATGATTTCTACACTATTGCCATAAATATTAGGTATCTAATAATTATGTAACAGTACATTTACGTCAGTTAAGAGACCGGTCAGATTGATAGATAAATCTGTTTGGTTGTGTTACTTCAAGGCATATCAACCCTTTTTCGGATCATTTAAATACCGACTCAATTCATGTTGATAAACAAAAGACTCAGGTTGCTTACAGTACCTGCAATTGCTTAAGTGGTCACGGTATGAACTATTGAACAGCCTAACAAAATTTAAAAAAGCAAATGAACGAATGTAATTGATCGATTGATTTTAATGTCAACCTCTCTTGGGTTATTTATGCCTAGGGGTTAGGGAATTGCATACATTTATATTTACATAATTTGTGCAGAGATTTTTGCACAGTTATATGATATCAGGTATTCTTATCTTATACAAATAATTTGCAAACAGATCAATTTAAAGGGACCATAATCAGTACTACCACTCCAGGTCGGGGTAAACCTGGGAGTAATGGCAATGAAAGGGTACACCACACTCCTTAGATCTCCAGAACATAGAAATTAAATTTTGGGTATCTAGCGGTAACCGGTGCTTTTAGCGCGAGTTGACCACAATGAAAAATGTAGTAATGGTTATTCTTGCAGTCAATAGGATTGAAAAAAATAAACTCAAACAAAGAAAATAACTGGAAGAAAAAGAAAGGAAGAAAAAAGATGAGGACAATAGCCAGAATAATCTAAATAGAACAAATGATCAAGCCTGATCTAAAAAATTCAGAGAAATAACAAAGGTTTGGTTGGTTGTTTTGTTTTATTGCATATCAACTCTCTTTTAAGTCATTTAAGACAGAATAAAGTCATTTTGATAAACAAATGACTCGGGTTGCTAACAGTAACCGCTGTTGCTTGAGTGGTCACGCAATAATGTATTGAACAGACTCACCGCCGCTTAACTTCAGTGATCTAGCAGGAACCAGTGCTTTCAACGTTGCTAGGCCGTAATCGGCTAAAGTAGCAGACGGGAAAGTGCATCGAATACGAAATAGGAATAATAATAATAAAAACAACTTCTCATTTCTGAGATTTAGACAGCGTAAAATGATTGATTCCTACGTTTTGTAAAAAAAATCTTCAAATCACCATAAATGTTACGATGATGTTAATTATATCAATCGGTTTTAGAACTATAAAAAGAAAATTTATTGAATAGAACCAACGCGTTTCCTGTCTTTTTCTTGTTTTCCCCGGTCTTTTTAAAAAATAATTAACGTCTGTAATGATTGATTGTGTTGCAACCCATAAAGCTCAAAAGACACAGGGGCCATTCCCGTGGAATAGCGGGTAACGTAGTGGACTGCGACATCGGAGTAAGCGAATTCGAACTTCAGTCATGCTATTACGTTCACTTTCCGACTGAGTATTAG
This sequence comes from Doryteuthis pealeii, assembly GCA_023376005.1. NCBI lineage: Eukaryota > Metazoa > Mollusca > Cephalopoda > Myopsida > Loliginidae > Doryteuthis > Doryteuthis pealeii. The sequence continues at coordinate 91,120,103 of CM042161.1, forward strand.
GAAATGTATGAACCCACTCATACCCCCAGCTATGGGTCAGATAGTACCACTACTATTCTTCTACAATGTTAACTTTGGTATTAGATAACCCATAAAGTTTGTTATGCCATTAAACACAGAATCCAACCCCCCAATGGGGCCACTTGTTGACCGGGGGTGGCGACCCGTGATGCTTAAGGATAGAGCCCAGGTGGATGAGCAGTTCATGACATGCAATACTCCACTTTGGCCATATCTTGGGCTAGACGGGCGGTCGGAGAGGCCCCCTCCGATCAATCGGCTGGTCACGTCAAGCCCTAGCACCTATATGATTTTCCCAACCCTATTGCCCTTATGGCAAGCCCCAACCCCTTTTTATCATATGGGTGCTAGAAGGCGGCGGCTGCGGGTCTACATGTCCCGGGAATGACGTTAAACTCTATCTGATGGTGAGGTTCCAGTTTTGGAGGTTTGGGGAATGTGGAGCACCCCTTAATCACCATTGCTCCCTGGTCCACTCTGAACCGGGGTGGTAGTACCTGTTAGGGTCCCATCTATGGGTTAAATAGAAAAATGTATTTATAAAAAAAACTGTATTATCCATTAAGAATTGATTTATTTCAAAAATTTATCGGCATTAAATGACCCACTGAGGTTGATATGCCGTAAAACAAAACAAACTAAACAGAATCCAAAATAAACCAAGTGAGACATGAACAAATATAGACTTTTTCATCCTTTAAACACTGTCAGGGGGTGGGCTTAGAATACATTGACTATATCCCCGGCATATGTAAAAACCTCTACCCCTGATAAATAAATGTCATGGATGGGACACTACATTTTATCGTAGGTACTTAAGATTTTGAACACGGATATATAATATCGCATATCTGTATATTAATAATATAATTTTTTACCTGTGTTCCTCAATGGTATAACTGTTATCATCTTGCAACACGCTCTGGTTAAAAATGTAAATCCTGAATATCTGGTGTTGCTTATCCACCGAATTCTTATTTTCACGAATAGTGACCAGCAACCTATTGTTATTTTATGCCAAATATGCGAAAGAAAAATATGGAAATATGTGTATGTGACCAGCTAGCTTGTATCCTAATCCGTGTGTACGATTGCGGAAGGCCCGTTTCCGGTACTATCCTCCACAATGCAAATTTCAAGGGAGGCAATTATACCCTACTGATCAAGGGGAGTAAATCTAGAATTTTGATTGGTCTGAAACCTAACAATTTAATAGATTCTAAAGTTGTTTTTTTTTTTTTTGGGGGGGGGTGCATATGGTCCTCTTGAACACAAATTATTTTTAAACAGATCTATGTGTCATATTACAGTCAATTATGATTTTTTATCAATTACGTCCTTTGTTTATGTGGATAACGATTCCGCATTAAATAATCCAAAGAGTTGATATGCCGTAAAACAACAAAGCAACCAAGTAATGAGAGGGAGTTCATATCATTCTCAAGGGTTTTAGTCAAAAAGCGAACATGAAAGCGTCACTGGAGTTCAAACTCGCTTACTAAGACTAGCAAATATATGCACCCTCCGGGTGCAAGTATTTCAGTTTTAATATAATAAAATATCATAAAATAGAAAAGGTAATGAAACTGAATAAGAATGCAGATAAAAAGATTTGGAACAGAGGGGGTATCATTGAAAAATAGAACAACTTTGAAACTAACTCTTCCATCATTTTCCCTTACTCCCGTCTTTCATTGGTAAATTTTCCTAATTTAACTATTTAGTTAAAATAGGAAGTAAAGAATAATATTACAGTTATTTCTTCTTGTTAATGGATTTCTTTTAAGATTTATCCCCGAGATTTTTGCTCATATTCAATAAGATAAAACCTAACAATTAGAAATCAATAATACCTAGCATATATTTATTAAAATCAAATTTTTTACGATCAATATGCAAATTAGCCTTCCCATTCACACTGTAATCCACTATTTTGCTGTATATATCAATACAATTGCATGTCATTAGTATGTATATATAGTCAAGTCTTAATGATGTAAAACAATTTTATTAATAATTGAGGTTTAAATAAAAATAGAATCATAGAGAATGTGATGTAAATAACTATAGGGAATTGTGATTTGTATAGTAACATAGTTTCGGTTACAGACAAACAAACCCACAATCTCCATTATAATAAGATGTCACAGTCCGCCACGTTAGTCACTACGCCACGAAGACTCGCCAGGATAGATTTTGTAAAGTAATGATCCATAACAAAACATGAAAACAAAATAGTCTTAAAACTCTTGTTAAAATGTTTTATCAACCACTCTTGAACTACCAGCTGAGCCACGGACTCAGGCCTATTTCAGGATTTGTTCATCAAAAGGACACAGAAAGATAATCGATCCTTCATCCTCAATATCGATCTGTTTGTACGGACGTAAAACTATTGCTATCATGAATGTATTATTGATATCCTGTCAGCCGTAAATCTATAGACAGCACGGTTAAATCCAACCTAACGGACCAAAATTCCACCATTGTACGTCATGCTGCCGAAAGAAAAAAAATACCAAAAATCAGGGAATTAACCAAATTTAATAACATTTTCAGTGTTGATTTATTAATGAATAAAAGATATAATGCGCCAGTTGTTTTATATTAAAACGCTTACATTTTTTAAGGTGAATTAACTTTGAAACACTTATCATTGAGGCGTAACATGTTACATAATCGATGCATAGATTATTGTCAATCCCCTGTATTTCTGAAGGGATGACCCTTTTTCATATCACGGGTGGGACTTTCCATGGAATATTACAGAAAGCCCTCGAAATACGTGAAGTTACGTGGGACCAGGTTGGCTCTCAGTTTCAGCTTGGACGTCAGGCAGATAGGGTCTTTCTGCCTTAGCTGAAGCTCACTGCACACGCGCGTTATGTTAGTTACATGAAATGTTTAGTTAAGTAAATAAAAGTTTACATAAATAATATTGTTTTGTGGTTGATGAATGTCTTGGCAACAAGACTGATCTAGAAGAAGAAATGAATTAAGTGCGACCGACCACCAAGACGAAGTCCAGACATTAGAAGAGACGTTAGAAGAGATGCTAGCAGAAGAACGTAAGATACCAAAGAGGAGCAGAAGAATAATAGAAGTAAGAAAGTAAAAAGAAGAATATACAACAAACACATATTCTAAAACATATGTGGTTCAAAGTTAACTGACCTGAAAAAATGTAAAAGTTTTTAAATAAGATAACTGGTGCATATATTTTATTCATTAACATATCAACACTGAAAATTTCATTAAATTCGGTTAATTATCTGAATTTTGGATTTTTTTTCTTTCTGCGGGGTGACATACGATGGTGGAATTTAGGTCCGTTAAGTTCGATTTAACCAAAATCCCTATAACCCGAATATAAATAATCCTATGAACAAATTCTAAAAAGGAAAGGAAATTAATTTATTGTGAAAACATTCAGTTCATATCTATTTATCAGTATCCATCACTTGAATTCTTATTAGTGTCATTAACTCTTTCATGAAAATGAATAACAAGATCAAATTCTATGTTAACTTTCCGGAAAATGTAAAAGAAAAAAAAAATAACAAGTTAACACAGGTTTATAGAGCTTAAGTTCTATCCTGGACAGAGGTTTTTAGGTGACGCAAGATATAAAATGTTACAATTTTTCTCGCCATTTTTAGGCTGCAGGTGAGAGCTGTGTAAATCACTTGTGTTCCTTAGTGAATAATCCTTAGTGTTAGGTAGAATCCTTTGGTTGTTCCTCGGTGGTTGTTAGTGTTGAGTAGAATCCTTTGGTTGTTCCTCGGTTTTCCTTACTGTCGGGTAGAATCCTTTTGTTGATCAGAGTCCATGACTGCAGATCCGTTCGTCCGTGTCAAATACGGGCAAATCTTTCAAGATCAGCAATTAAATAGTTAACTAACCAAGTATTCGAGCTGTTGATTGGCTGGCTTTAATATATGCGCCCATGCAGAGTTTATAAGTTTAAGTGGTGGATTCCAGCACATCTCATATCACAAAATACTCCAACATAAAAACGTGGGACTCATTTTCTATTAGCTTTTCTGGTTTGTTCATATAACATTTGTTATAACATTTTATAATATGTCACTAGCATTAATAACATATTTGTATTTTGGTTTCAAGGAAAATTAACTTTTTATAAAAAAATGAAAATAAAAAATATTGATAGATGATACTGTAAATAATACTTAATAATATCCGTTTTGATTGTATAAATTTCCTCGAGAAATAATAAAATAGTGGTATATTTGGTTTAGAAGATAATTAACTTTTTATTAAAAGGAATTAATAATTTGGAGATTATTTTTATAGATAAAAACGAAAATGAATTTGTAATGAAATGACCAAAAATTCATAATCTACTTTATAAATAAGCAGTTGGCAATTAAACCAATGATCCGATCAGGATGAAACTTTACACACATGTTAACCAAATATTCAGTAATAAGAGTGCTCATTGGATTGCAATGAAAATTAATAACGAAACCCCTGGAGACATTTCTATGATCGAGGAAGAAGGGGAAGGCTGAAACGTGAGACAGTGGGAATGGGAGTAATATTAAGATTGCTATTAAAAATCCAGTATGGGCAGCCAGGTTCGTTAGAATTTTTATGGGTTGTAAATGAAATAAACTAAAGTAGTGAGAGTGACCTATAGTCGGTATCAATCAGACAGACAGTGATTGAGTCTATCCCCTTTTCACTAGCGCTATATCAAGGTGATTGTTTTGGCGCCACACCTACCACCAGCACCTTGCTTTACCACACATATCCCTGTGCTGCTCATATACTGAGTTAGCGAGGGCCGGTATCGGACCAGGAATCTTGTGGTTCCTAGGCAGACGCCCTACCCACGGAGCTAAACCGGCCGTAGGCAATACTTTAAATAACACCTAATGATATCTGTTTTGATTGTATAATGTTCTACTAGAAATAATAATATCCTTGTAGGTTTGGTTTAGAAGAAAATTAACATTTTGAAAGAATTGCTGGGGTAAATTTATTTATACACGAGATACAGTAAATGCCATCAAATATTTCATGTTATAAAATAAACCAAAAAATCCGACCTTTTTTTTCTTGAGAAAACGTTTGATCACACCGGAAATCCCCACTGAGCTACGTACTTAACGCCATTTTGGGTTTTCTGCATAAACAAGGCCAAGAAAATAATCGATTCTTGATACTTAATATCGATCTATTTATACGGGCGTGGAACTATTGGTGTCAGAAACTTATTATTGATATACCGTCAACGGGAAAAGTACTGGAATCCCCATAAACTGAACTTAATCAAACCCATCAGAGAAAGTTCCGTGATCATGGTGGAGCCGAGTAAAATTGGTCTTCGACTCTCCTGTTTGATAGATCAAAAGATCTCATAGTCTGATGAGTGTGGCACATAATGAGAGAGAAAGAGAGAGAGAGATAAAGAGATGAAGAGAGAGCTATAGAAAATAGAGAGAGAGAGAGAGAGAAAGAGAGAGAGAGAGAAAGAAAGAAAGAAAGAAAGAAAGAAAGAAAGAAAGAAAGAAGGGGAGATATAAAGACAGATAGAGAGAGAGGGGGAGAGAGAGCCAGAGAAAATAGAGGGAGAGAGAGAGAGGGGGGAGAGAGAGAGACGTACACATAAAAATGCTGGTAGTGTATGCGTTATGTTTATCTTTCTGTTTATCACTCGTCTCTATAGAAAGAGAGAGGAAGAGAGAAGAGATACAGAAAGTGAGGGAGAAACAGAAAGAGAGAGAAACATGGAGAGAGAGTGAGAGAGGGAGAGAGAGAGAGAGAATGGGGAGAGACGTACAAATAAAAATGATAGTGTGTGTGCGTTACGTTTATTTTTCTGTTTATCACTCGTCTCTATAGAAAGAGAGAGGGGGGGACGAGATACAGAAAGTGAGTGAGAAACAGAAAGAGAGAGAAATACGGAGAGAGAGAGAGAGAGAGAGAGAGAGAGAAGTGGGAGAGACGTACAAATAAAAATGATAGTGTGTATGCGTTACGTTTATTTTTCTGTTTATCACTTATAGTCTCTATAGAACGAGAGAGGGAGAGAGAAGAGATATAGAAAGTGAGTGAGAAACAAAAAGAGAGAGAAACACGGACAGAGACGGACAGAGAGAGACAGAGACAGAGACAGAGAGAGAGAGAGAGAGAAGGGGGAGAGACGTATAAATACAAATTCTGGTGTGTATGTGTTATGTTTGGTTTTCTGTTTATCACTCCATTCCAAGTGCGAGTTTGTCTATTGTTTGGTGTCTGGCGCAGCGGCGACTGCTGAAAAGAAAATTGGACCGTGGTAGATAAGATTTTTTTTATGGCCATTGATTGCTGACTTTTGCTATTAGTGGATTGTGTAAATTAAGCAAATTAAGGTTGGGATAAAAAAAAAAAGAAGAAGAAATAAAAGATGAAAATGTAAAAATAAGAGAAAGAAAGAGAAAAGTAAGAATGTGTAACGGAAGGAAAAACAGATATAAACAAAACAAAAAAAGAGTAATGTTTAAAAAAAGAAAGAAGATTTGAAAAAGAAATGTAAAGGTTAAGAGAAGCATTTAAAAAGGAAGAAAAAAAAGGAAAGAAAGAAGACAAGTCAAAAAGAAAAGAAAGGATGACAAGGACAAGGATTTAAAAAGAAAGAAAGAAAAAGAGAAAGAAGGAAAAGCAAAAAGAAATAAAAAGGATGATAAAAATAAGCATTTAAAATGTTTTTTAAATAAAAAGAAAGAAAGAAAATGAATTAAAAAGAAAGAAGGAAAGAAAAAAAGAAATAAAAAGGATGATAAAAATAAGCATTTAAAATGTTTTTTTAAATAAAAAGAAAGAAAGAAAATGAATTAAAAAGAAAGAAGTAAAGAAAAAAGAAAGAAAAAGTATGATAAAAATAAGCATTTAAAATGTTTTTTTAAATAAAAAGAAAGAAATAAAATGAATTAAAAAGAAAGAAGTAAAGAAAAAAAGAAATAAAAAGGATGATAAAAATAAGCATTTAAATAAATTTTTTTAAATAAAAAGAAGAAAGAAAATGAATTAAAAAGAAAGAAGGAAAGAAAAAAAGAAATAAAAAGGATGATAAAAATAAGCATTTAAATTTTTTTTAAATAAAAAAGAAAGAAGAAAATGAATTAAAAAGAAAGAAGGAAAGAAAAAAGAAAAAAAAAGGATGATAAAAATAAGCATTTAAATGTTTTTTAAATAAAAAGAAAGAAAGAAAATGAATTAAAAAGAAAGAAGTAAAGAAAAAAGAAATAAAAAGTATGATAAAATAAGCATTTAAAATGTTTTTTTAAATAAAAAGAAAGAAATAAATGAATTAAAAAGAAAGAAGTAAAGAAAAAAGAAATAAAAAGGATGATAAAAAATAAGCATTTAAATTTTTTTTAAATAAAAAGAAAGAAAGAAAATGAATTAAAAAGAAAGAAGGAAGAAAAAAAGAAATAAAAAGGATGATAAAAATAAGCATTTAAAATGTTTTGTAAATAAAAAGAAAGAAAGAAAATGAATTAAAAAGAAAGAAGTAAAGAAAAAAGAAAGAAAAAGTATGATAAAAATAAGCATTTAAAATGTTTTTTTAAATAAAAAGAAAGAAATAAAATGAATTAAAAAGAAAGAAGTAAAGAAAAAAAGAAATAAAAAGGATGATAAAAATAAGCATTTAAATTTTTTTAAATAAAAAGAAAGAAAGAAAATGAATTAAAAAAGAAGAAGGAAAGAAAAAAGAAATAAAAAAGGATGATAAAAATAAGCATTTAAAATTTTTTAAATAAAAAGAAAGAAAGAAAATGAATTAAAAGAAAGAAGGAAAGAAAAAAAGAAAGAAAAAGTATGATAAAAATAAGCATTTAAAAAATTTTTTTTAAATAAAAAGAAGAAAGAAAATGAATTAAAAAGAAAGAAGGAAAGAAAAAAAGAAATAAAAAGGATGATAAAAATAAGCATTTAAAAATTTTTTAAATAAAAAGAAAGAAAGAAAATGAATTAAAAAGAAAGAAGGAAAGGAGAAAAGATATAAAAAGGATGATAAAAATAAGCATTTAAATATTTAAAAAAATAAAAAGAGAAAGACAATGAATTAAAAAAAAGAAGGAAAGAAAAAAGAAAAAGAAAGAAAAGATAAAGATATAAAAAACATGGCAAAGGCAAGGATTTAAAAGAAAAAAGAAAGAAAGAAAAGGATAAAAACAATGAATTAAAAAGAAAGAATAGAAAAAAAAGTTAAAAATAAATTTTTAAAAAGGATGACAAAGATAAGTATTTAAAAAGAAAGAAAAACAGGGAAAGACAAAGAATTGAAAAGAAAGAGGAATAGAAAAAAAAAAGAAAGTGTAAAATATGAAAAGGATGGCAAAGACAAGGATTTTTTTTTAAATTGAAAAAGAAAGAAAAAGACAAAGAGTTAACAAGAAATACGAATAGAAAACAAAAAGAAAGAAAGTTAAAAAAATAAAAAGGGATGGCAAAGACAAGGATTTTAAAAAGAAAAAAAAGGAAAGGTAAAAGAAAAGGAAAGAATGGCAAAGACAAGATTTAAAAAGAAAGAAATTAAATAAAAAGAAGGAAAAAATTTAAAAAAGAAAAAAAGGAAAGGTAAAAAAAGGAAAGAATGACAAAGACAAGATTTAAAAAGAAAGAAGAAAGAAAGAAAATAAAAAGAAGGAAAAACTTTAAAAAAGGAAAGGTAAAAAAAGGAAAGAATGACAAAGACAAGATTTAAAAAGAAAGAAGAAAGAAATTAAATAAAAAGAAGGAAAAACTTTTAAAAAAGAAAAAAAGGAAAGGTAAAAAGAAAAGAATGGCAAAGACAAGATTTAAAAAGAAAGAAATTAAATAAAAAGAAGGAAAAACTTTAAAAAGAAAAAAAGAAAGGTAAAAAAGGAAAGAATGACAAAGACAAGATTTAAAAAGAAAGAAAAAAGAAATTAAATAAAAAGAAGGAAAAACTTTAAAAAGAAAAAAAGGAAAGGTAAAAAGAAAAGAATGACAAAGACAAGATTTAAAAAAGAAAGAAAAAGAAATTAAATAAAAGAAGGAAAACTTTAAAATGAAAAAAGGAAAGGTAAAAAGAAAAGGAAAGAATGACAAAGACAAGATTTAAAAAGAAAGAAGAAAGAAAGAAAGAAAATGAAGGAAAAACTTTAAAAAAGAAAAAAAAGAAGGTAAAAAGAAAAAGAATGACAAAGACAAGATTTAAAAGAAAGAAGAACGAAAAATTAAATAAAAAGAAGGAAAAAACTTTTAAAAAGAAAAACAAAAGAAAAGGTAAAAAGAAAGGAAAAGAATGACAAAGACAATATTTAAAAAAAGAAAAAAAGAAAATGAAATAAAAAGAAGGAAAAATTCTAATGAAAGACAGATGACAAAGACACTGATTTACCAAAGATATTGAATGGAACTGGCTCAGATCGCCTGTTGAATGTTAATATCTATGTTGGCGAATTTTTCACTGTCGGCTCAGTTTCTCGTGACACAAATGATAAAATCAGACTATATATCATTTCTTTTTCATTTTCGCTATAAGAAGATTTTTTTCAACCATATGGAGTTTCTTTATTACATAACAGCCATACATAGAAAATAGATGATGCAATAAGACCAAGTTATAAAGGAAAGCATTCAATACTTATCATAATTTGTGAGGTTTCACAGTTTTAACACTTCTGGCTGTCATAATCAGATTCAGAATCTTTCTCTCATGTTGTATACTTGCTATGTTAGCACAAATACCTTTACAGGCTAAATAACGTATGGAACAAATAAAACCCTGCTTTCTGCGAGAATACTTCGAGATATTGTAACGAGATCTGCAGGTGTATGGTTTGATGAAAAACAAAACATTAATTCACATAATTTAATCTAATTTGTTTAAACTGTTTTATGAATCCAAAATGCTCAGCTAATAAAGGAAAAACGTTTTGTGTATTATCTGTTAGTTTATTTATGACCAGATAAAAAAATAAGTGAACATTCTATAAGTGTGCTAATTTCTGCCAAGGTTACTATGTTTAAATAAACATTTTATAATTTAAGCAAGCTAAGGAACAAACTAAATCATGCTTCCTGATAAAACACATCATGGTGTATTGAATAAATTCCAGGAGTTTCTGAGGAGCAGAAGTAAAATATCAGGAATTCAGTAATGAATGGACATTTGTGTCGGTATCTGCATGGAAAACTCCGTCAATACCGCTATTGGACGTATAGGAATGTTTCCCAGTTCTCGTGCTTTAAAATCAGTGAATAGCATAGAGGATACCCAATCGAGAATAATATGTACTACATTTAATGGCAATCCATGCACAACTTCATATCACGCTACAATACCAGTAATTTTAATCTTGAAACTGACATCTTTTATAATGATTTATCTTCCATAGGCTGACACATTCATAAACACAACGTTCTGATCCTCGGTGGAGACATAAAAAATAACCCCTGCTGTCAGCTCGATTTGTTGATGATATCCACAAACTAGCTGGATTTCTCTGTGTTATTTTTCTGAGGTTGTAATTTGGTCTAAGTAGGGGTTTTGTTGTTCTTATTTTCATGTTGTCTGTATACAGATCAAAAATTCACGTAGCACGCAAAAGCAAAAAAAGAAAGAAAAATAATCTGCTA
>CM042161.1:91135740-91148240 GCA_023376005.1 Doryteuthis pealeii
AGACTGAGATAGATGATATAGATAGACTGATAGACTGATAGAAAGACAGATGGAAGGGAATAGACTGAGTTGATAGATAGATTGATGAATACATATACAGATAGATAGATAAACATATATGAATAGAGTGAGATAGATGAATATAGATAGACTGATAGATATAGATAGACTGAGAGATAGATGAATAGATAAATATAGACTGCGGGACAGATAGATTGATACATACATATACAGATAGATAAACAAATATGAATATGTTGAGATAGATACGCATGGATAGATAGATATATAGATTTGCATAGATAGATCGATGGGTTGATTATAATACACTGAGAATATATATATATATATATATATATATATATATATATATATTCTCTGTTGTGGTACCAAGTTTATTGGTAAAAGGGTGATTCTAGGCTGGTCCTATTCTCTACCAGTAGTTTGTTGTAGAGTTCAGGTTCCGTATAAGAGCTCAATGCTTAATTATTTTAAACAGAGCAAAGTTATTTGTTAATAAAAAGGCCTTAAATACCATGGGTATCGTGGTTATGGACCATTTCCACTCGTGGAAATGGTCCATAACCACGATACCCATAGTATTTAAGGCCTTTTTATTAACAAATATATATATATATATATATATATATATATATATATATATATATATATATATATTCTCGCTGAACATCTTTTCAAAATCAAATTTTGTTTCTAAATCAAATATACCAGAATTCTATAATTTCTTGTATGACATTAAATAAACAAAACGAATATTATTACATATCATTTGTAACCTAACTAGACATCCTAAAAGTATTATTGATCAAAAATAAAATTTCAACGCATATCTTCAATATAAAATGTACTTATTTTTAACTTGCTACAGAGAAGATTATAATATTATTAGGTACTATTTATTACCAAACTCTCTCTCTCTCTCTCTCTCTCTCTCTCTCTCTCTCTCTCTCTCTCTCTCTCTCTCTCTCTCTCTCTCTCTCTCTGACAGTCATCCCACGCTATCTATCATAAATAAGGTCTGGGTGTAGCGTAAGAAAAATCCTTTCATTTCTTGGAGACAAAATGAATACTGCGAGACCCCCGTGGAGAGCCAAAAAGAAAATGAAACACTCCATTAAAATGGTGCACAGTTGAACGCACTTGAACCGGCTGTGAGGACTTCCAAAGAAGACATTTCGGAACATGGCAGTGGATAGCGAAAGTGGCAAACCAGAAAGTGAAAAGAATTGCTTTCTAAGTGGAATTGGTAAACGAAATTCCCTCCGGACATTCTCCAAAATGGAGAGACGATCAAATTCTATCGGAGAAGATTAACAAAATCTCCCAAGAGTGTCGTTTTAAATATGGCCAAATAATACAACAATTTATATTGAAACCAGCATAGCACTTCTAAAAATGGGGGGGGGGTATTTGGTTTATCTCAGTCAATAGAGCGTCCACCAAGGAATCATAAGGTTTCCGGCACTCGCAACTCAGCGTATAGGTAGCTGAACTTCGGTAATCTTATCTGTGCAATAAAGTGGGGAGCTGATGGTAAGTGTGGCACATCGGCAAAGAAAAAAAAACAATCTGCCACGTCTAGCTCCAGCGAATAGGAAAGACTCCCTCCCTGCCTAGTTAATACCAACAATAGTCCACTCCACCAGATTTATTTACCTTTACTTTTATTTCAGCCATATATACACACACACACACACACACACACACACACACATATATATATATATATATATATATATATATAGATAGATAGATAGATTGAGAGGTATCCAAAACTAGGTAGTAAGGGATTCTATATGTGATTTCTAAGACACACTGTATTATTAATTGTATGATCCAGTATGTATAAATACAGTGAATATTTAAATAACTAAAAAGAGCTCAATGTATAATAAACTTTTTAGATTATATACATAGCAATTTTTAGATTATATACAGAGCAATATTTATCTTTGATTTATAAAGGCCCCAATTTTGGTCGAAATAATTTTTTTATGTAATAACAGTGTTGAGTTTCTCGTTCCTTTTAAATATATATATATATATATATATATATATATATATATATATATATATATGGAAAATTCCATGTCAAATCATCCAGAAAAAAGTAAAATTGTCACCCAACCGCTTCAAATTTGGTGGGTTTCGCGAAATATGACGACTTTTTGTAATCTATTTTTGTCTGTAAAATACGTTCTAGAGATTCCATACTCCTAAATCCAAAAATGCTATCAAAAAAGTCTGAAAGTCAACCAATTTTAAGTTATTGATGATTTCTGATTTTTTCATAGTAAGATCAATATGTGGCACTGAATCTAAGACAGTTTTTTTAATATTATTATTTCACATATATTGAAGCTCTAGAACCCATTTTCCAAACAAAAATAGATTACAAAAAGTCGTCATTTTTTCTCGACTGATCATCCAAATTTTGGAAAGTTAACAATCGATATAATTCTGCCAATTTTTGGAAATGGAAGCTAAAATTTGGGGGATTGTCTAACTTTAAGATAGTTCACATCTGGATAAAAGTTTAGAAAAATTGAAGTGAGAAATTTTAACAAATTTTAACAAAATTTTGTAGCTTCGGTTCTGAGCAAAAACCAAACTATGTTTTTGGTACAAATACTGTTCAATAGATAGGAAATAATAATAGAAAAAAATCTTTGTCATAGATGCAGTGCCCCATCGGGATATTGATCTGGCTATGAAAAAATCAAAAAATAATCAATAACTTAAAATTGGTTAACTTTTTCTTATATTATTATTTCACATATATTGACCATTATTAGTACGAAAAAGATAGTTTGATGTTTGCCCAGAACCGAAGCTACAACACCAGTTAAATTTTTGAAAATCAGAAATCATTAATAATTTAAAACTGGTTAACTTTAAGACTTTTTTAATTGTATTTTCGGATTCCTTGGGCAAAAATTCTTTTATAAACCAATGTTTAAGAGTAGGGAAGCTCTAGAACTCATGTTACAGACAAAAATAGATTACAAAAGGTCGCCATCTTTCGCGAAGCCCTCAAATTTGGAGAGCTAAAAATCGACACAACTCCGTCAATTCTTAGGATTGGAAGCTCAAATTTTGGGGGAATGTCTAACTTTAACATGGTACACACCTGTACAAAATTTCAGAAAAATTGAAGGGGTGGGTGACATGGCCTGAATGATTTGACATGGAATTGACCCATATATATATATATATATATATATAAATTTATATATATATCTTCTTATTATAATGGAGATTGTGTGTTTTTCTGTCTGTAACCGAAACTAAATTCCTACTCAAATCACAATTCTCTTAGTTATTGACATCACATTCTCCATGATTTTATTTTTATCTAAACCTCAATTATTAATAAAATTGTCTTACATTATTAATACTGTTACCTATGTCTACATACTGACAACATGCAATTATATTTATATATACAACAAAATAGCGGTTTACAGCGTGAACGGGAAGGCTAATTTGCATATTAATATTAAAAAATCGAATTTAATAAATATGTGCTTAGTATTATTGATTTCTAACTGTTTGGTTTTATTTTAATGAATATAAGCAAAAATCTCTTCAATAAATCTTAAATGAAATCCATTAACAAGAAAAAATAACTGTCATCTTATTCTTTACTTCCTCTTTTAAATAAATACTTAAATTAGAAAAAATAACAATGAAAGACGAGACTGATGGAAGAGTAAGTTTCAGTTGTTCCATTTTTTATTATACTCCCTCTGTTTCAAATCTTTTATTATGCCCCCCCTATGTTTCAAATCTTTTTATCTGTATTCTTATTTAGTTTCATTAGCCTTTCTAATTTAATACAATATTTTATTACATTAAAACTTAAATACTTGCACCCGGAGGGTGCATATATTTGCTAGTACATATAATGAAGGACTGAAAAAGTGTTCAATTTTCTAATATTAGCCAGGGTAGAAAAACCGAAAATAATTCAGTTATGGATACTATATTTCAGTTAGGTTTCATGTGTTTACAACGAGTTTTAGACGCGGGTATTGTAAAAAGGGAAAACATATCTTGTAAAGTTTTGTATAGCGTTGTTTAGTTTTCACATAGATCCTTTTTATGCGAGATTTTTACGCAAAAAAAACATAATGTGCTTGGGTACATTTGCACGTGGCATTCAGATGTGAGAAAAAAATTAAAGAAATTTAAAAACATTAATGAAATAAAACTAAATTAGTTAAAATTGAAAAAATAAGATAGAGAAATAAACAAAATGTATACATATTGTGTATATTTTGTCATTTGGTTTGAAAATTGAATAACAAGAAACTGACAGTTACCAATCACCGGTGACTTCATGTCTTGGCGACCTTAACTTAGATATACATTCTCTATCAATGATATTGAACACTCTTTACTAATGAATACTGGAAATTCTCTCTCTCTCTCTCTCTCTCTCCTCTCTCTCTCTATATATATATATATATATATATATATATATATATATATATATATATATACAGGGTGCGGCAAAAGTAACGCTCTTTGTTTAATTTAATTAATTAATTAAATTAAATTGATTAATTAATTTTAATTGATTTAAATTAATTTAATTAATTAATTAAAATTAATTAATTTAATTAAACAAGGGGCGTTACTTATACCGCACCCTGTATGTATGTATGTATGTATGTATATTATATATATATATATATAGAGAGAGAGATAGATACATAGATAGATAGATAAATAAAAGGGTATAAAACACACAATGTTGTTAAAATGAATATATTTTTATATGATTTTCATTGCTAATATTGACAATATTTCGATTTATAAAAATCACCATCAGAGCATAATGATATAAAAATATATTTATTTTAACAACTAAGTGTGTTTTTCATACCCTTTTATCTAGACATATACCGTCGGATTCATTTCCTTACTCTTAACTCATATATATATATATATATATATATATATATAATATATATATATATATATATATATGATTTACCAACCCCTCCGTACTAGCAGGATGTGACATACACACATACACACACACACATACACACGCACACATACATACACACATACACACACACCACACACATGAAAAATCCCAAGCCGCATGACAAAAGAAGCCAATTCAATTCCATCTGTTCAGCGAGATTCGGTTCTGTCATTTTAAACCTTAGGTTGATCTCATGAGATATCTAAAGACTTATAACACAGAACCATATCACACACAAACACACACAATATACATATGTATGTATAGGGGTAGATGTGGCTCCAGTCTAATGATGTTGCCATATTGAAAGCAGCCTTCAAGGAGAAGTTAACTTCAGAATCAAAACTGGAGAAGGAAACTACAGCACCAAACATCTGACTCTTTTCTTTTTTTCTTTTTCGGAAAATACTTCTTCAAGATGCGCTGGGATGCATCATCAGTAATGTTTTTCCTGTGATCATTACCAATTTCGGGTCTTTCAACATTATACAGGTTCGCACAGGTGACCCAGTCCAAAATGTTAAAATTTCGGGCTTGCATCCCAGCAATATCCTGCTACTTCATTGTGTGGCTTCGCCTTTTGTATATGGCATCTTGTGTCAGTGTTCTTTTATAAGAGATTATTTGGCCATGCCGAGGCTGGGTGGTGGCTTCCCATTGGCCAGTGCTTCTTGCTTCGAGTACCGCCAGCCAATGGGCATCCTCCTCAAATGCCCTGAAGATGATCTAATTAATAGATCGAAACACTGCGTCGGCCAATAAACTCACCACTTAACTCATTTAAACCTGTGTTTTTTCATTCTTTCTTGATATACTACACACACACACACACACACACACACACATATATATATATTATTATATATATATATATATATATATTTTATATGTGTGTGTGGTGTATATATATACATAATATATATAATCTGTCTTAAAATTGTGTTTTCTTTCTCGAGTTTAAAGAAAATACATGAAACTACAAGCAATTAAATTTCCCTAAGAAGCTGAGATTTAAATTGTTCTAAGTTTTTATATCGCCCTGCTGTTCGGGATACAAGCACTTTGATTTTTACAAAGGTTTTAAACAATTATTTTTCTTCCGTTTATTATATATACTAGCAAATATATGCACCCTCCGGGTGCAAGTATTTAAGTTTTAATGTAATAAAATATTGTATTAAATTAGAAAGGCTAATGAAACTAAATAAGAACACAGATAAAAAGATTTGAAACAGAGGGAGTATAATAAAAAATGGAACAACTGAAACTTACTCTTCCATCACTCTCGTCTTTCATTGTTATTTTTTCTAATTTAAGTATTTAGTTAAAAGAGGAAGTAAAGAATAAAATGACAGTTATTTTATCTTGTTAATGGATTTCTTTTAAGAATCATTGAAGAGATTTTTGTTTATATTCATTAAAATAAAACCAAACAGTTAGAAATCAATAATACTAAGCACATATTTATTAAATTCGATTTTTTAATATTAATATGCAAATTAGCCTTCCCGTTCATACTGTAAACTGCTATTTTGTTGTATATATAAATATAATTGCATGTTTTCCGTATGTAGACATAGTATTAATGATGTAAGACAATTTTATTAATAATTGAGGTTTAGATAAAAATAAAATCATGGAGAATGTGATGTCAGTAACTAAGAGAATTGTGACTTGAGTAGGAATATAGTTTCGGTTACAGACAGAAAAACACACAATCTCCATTATAATAAGATGTGTGTATATGATTATGATTGAAATTTAACGGCGTTTCTGATCCCTAAAATCTTTACAGTGCTTATTTTTCCCGCTTTCGATCCTCATTTGGGCTAGTCTGACTTTTTTAACAGAGCAAAATAATTATTTTATACTTCTGAGGTACGTCATGTAGTTGCATAATAAGTTACGTGGCTCAATACAGAGCCAAACTGCAAAGTAAATAATTACTTTCATAGCGGCATATATATATATATATATATATATATATATATATATATATATTAAATGTTTTTTTTTAAGTTGGGCGTTATTACGAAGCATTAAAATATTTAAATGAATGAACTCGATATTATGAAGTATTGGATTCACTTATTCTTTATTATTATTTTTTGTCATTAATTTTCAGGTTCGTTAGATACCCCTTATGAAATGAATGTTATTCCTGTTTAACGTCTTCCTTGACTCTGTTGTTATCGACAGCGGCAGCGTCTGTGAAATATTTATGATAACGGAGAATTCCGTTGTCTGCGTTCAATCCCTTCACGTGTGTTTGTAATTTTTAGAATTCGTTTACTTCTGATTGAATATATATATAATATATTCTGATATATATATATATATATATAATATATATATATATATATATATATATATATAATGTTGTTCTAGTTCCAACGGGACAAAATTTAATGTTTATAAAAAAGAAGAAGGTCCGCAAAATATATTATGTTCACAGAAAAAATTTTTATTCATTTTATCTTACATATGCGACACGTGTTTCTGATCTGTTGCCTTCTTCAGGCATTGAATTATTTTGGCAGAATATGTCTGATATTTGATAGGTTGTGTGTTTTTCTGCAACTTTTCTATTATAATGGCTGTGTAATAACGGTTGAACGTTACGTTATTTTTTTCCGTCTTGCGTGCGATTTATATATATATATATATTATATATATATATATATATATATATATATATATATATAAAGATTTTTGAAGGCAATTTACAATGCAATATGTGTTGAAAATTCTATTTATTTAACTTTTGTCTTTTTTTTCAAAACTAATATTTTCGGAAGTAAAATTCCATCCTCAGAGTTATTGAAAGTAAAAATTAAAAGTATTTTGAACAATTTCCACGCGCACGGGAGGAGCAGCCGAACCGAATTAACATCACGGAAATAGCCGATTTAACATCACGGAAAATTTTTTCAAATATACGGCGTTCCTCCACTTCTTAAACAACAGATGATTACAATATCGCCGTGGGATAAGTACTATAAAAAACACCTAGTACTTTCAATAACTCTGAGGATGGAATTTTACTTCCGAAAATATTTAGTTTTGAAAAAAAAAAAGTTAAATAAATATAATTTTCAACACATATTGCATTGTAAATTGCCTTCAAAAATCTTTATATTACACATTCACACAATGCTTCAAAGATACTATAAATAAAAAAACTTTATATATATATATATATATATATATATACATATATATATATATGAGAGAGAGAGAGAGAGAGACTAATCTTAATAATATAGTATGCTCTATTTATAAGTATATAGTGCTCAATAGACAGAGAATATGTATATCTAAGGTAGGACAGCGTGAACATGAAGTCAACGACGCTTGGTAACTGATAGTAGCTTATGCGATTCTCAAACCAAGTGGTTGATTTCATTATTGTTTTCCTATATATACTCTAGTATGGTGGTTTGTGGAAAGAGAACACTCGTTTAATTATTCTGTTGGATGCTGGTGAAACTGGCTTTCTTTGTATTAGATTTTATTGAGGGCCTTCTGGTCTGCTATTTCTTAGTTTTTAATTTTTATTTTCAGTCATTATGATTATTATTATTATTATTATGATATATTTTTATTGTTGTTTTTATTATATTTTTATCATTATTATTGCTATTTGCTATGTATTTATTTATGTAATTTTATTTTATATATTCTTTTATTCTTTATATTTGTTATATATCATATATGGACGGCATAAAAGTATAAGTCAATAAATATTCCTAATTTTGGCATGTACGAACAACAGCACAGTATAGATCTTAGAAAAAGATTATTTTACCATTCATTCTCATGGCTTTGTGATATCTTTCGTTAAGTCATCCACATTTATACATATGCCCTCGGGAAAATTTATTTTGAGGTAGACCTCCAGCTACGTCTACGCTGCTTCTTTTATATCTTTGTCCATGGCAGCTTGATAACATCTCAAAGCGTCTTTGAGAGGATCAAACAGTTCTTAATCTAGAAAACTGAGGTTAAGATCTTGAAGGGGAGGTGATGCTCCCATATCTCGAACCGTACTTTGAACAGTGTGGCCAGCCGTGAGTGGGAAGGCATTGTTATGTGAATGCAAAAATAAAAACAAAAAAACTTTGAGATAAACGACCTCAACGTTTGCTCCGATTTGCAAAGTTCAGAAGATAGTACCATACTCTAATGGGTACGGTTTGCTGAAGGGCCACTCAATCGATATTCTTCCAGCACTGTTCTTTGGGATTTCTCTGCAAATATGGAAGCATAATTCTTCATACTGAACGTTCAATTTTGATTATATATATATATATATATATATATATATATATATATATATATATGGAGGATATGTGCTTAATTGAAGTCGTACCTTATTTGAAAATTAATTAGTTAATAATTAATGAATTTTAGGCGGGCATATATGTTCAAATGTAAGGATAAAGGAATCGAGAAAAATGTCAATCCCTGAATGTACATTTCGACCTGCCCGCCTAAAATTCATTAATTATTAACTAATTAATTTTCAAAATTAGGTTACGACTCTAATTCAGCACATATCCCCCAAAAATTGTCGGCTTAAAGCCATATAAAAAAAAAAACACATTTGTTTGTTTACTTAACCTCATATATATATATATATATATATATATATATATGAAATAAATGTTTTAGAAAAAAACAAACACATGATGTTATAATTCGCTGACAGAAATCTGTTTCGACCCTTTATTGAAGTGGTTTTCATCAAGAGCGAGATGTGTATGATAGAAAGACGGTGTGAGTAAACCGTTATAAGACAAAAGTGGTACAAACGAAACGCCGCCCTGTCGGCTGGGGCGTTAGAATGCACCGACTGCAATACTCCACTTTGGTCCTATCTTGGGCTAGACGGTCGGTCGGAGAGGCCCCCTCCGATCAATCGGCTGGACACGTCAAGCCCTAGCACCTATATGATTTTCCCAACCCTATTGCCCTTATGGCAAGCCCCAACCCATTTTTATCATATGGGTGCTAGAAGGCGGTGGCTGCGGGTCTACATGTCCTGGGAATGACGTTAAACTCTATCTGATTGTGAGGTTCGAGTTTTGGAGGTTTGAGGAATGTGGAGCACCCCTTCATCACCATTGCTCCCTGGTCCACTCTGACCCAGAGTGGTAGTACCTGTTAGGGTCCCATCTATGAGTTAAATAGAAAAATGTATTTATAAAAAAATTGTATTATCCATTAAGTTTAAAAAAATTTTGTTTTTTTTAAATTTTGAAAATGCATATTCTGTTTAGAAAATAAAATGAAATAAATTTTATTCTATTTTATTAAATCAGAAGCATTATAATCCACAAAGAAAACTCAAAAGAGTTTGATGTAAATATGTATAAAAATGTAAAAGAAAGTATCAAAAAGTTCAAGATTCCAGCTACTGCAGACCATGTTAGTCACCGGAAAGATGTAGATATCCAGGTATTTTTGTTTTTTCGAAAGACAGTATGAAAAAGTGAATGGAAGTGAATCCGACAGTATGAAATAAATGTGTATGATAGAGAGACGGTGTGAGGGATATATATATATATATATATATATATATATGTGTAATAGTATCATTGACAAGATTAATTTCGCAGGGATTGTTCGCTATGTACCGGCGGCCGAACGGATATGGTCTCTGACTATGCCTGTGAAGTCCCGGTTTCGATTCCTGTCGGAGGGGAGTCGTTAGTATACATCGCTGAAGAGACTTAATAAAGTCGAAACAGTCTGTACGGTGTTCTGCATAGCGAGCCATCCTTTGCGGGATTTACTTGTCAAGATTATTTTCTATAATTATCGAATTTTATGCGATACAGGCATTTATAATTGCCTTCAAGCAAAAATATAAATAATAATTTATTCAACATTGCTTCTATAAAAAGAAACATCCAAAAATATTATATATATATATATATATATATATATATATATATATGGGCAATTAATTCCATATTAAATCATCAGGAAAAAAATGAAATTGTCACCCACCCGCTTCAATTTTTCTGAAATTTCGTACAGGTGTAGACTAGGTTAAAGTTAGACAATACCCCAAATTTGAGCTTCCAATTCAAAATATTCGCCGAGTTATGTCGATTTTAAACTCGAAAAATTTGAGGAGGGAAGGCAGAAAAATGGCGACATTTTGTAATCTAATTTTGTCGATAAAATGTGTTCTAGAGCTTCCCTACTCCTAAAATTGGTTTATAGAAGCTTTTACGCCTGGGAAATCCAAAAGTGTTATCAAGAGGTGACATGGCCTTGATGATTTGACATGGAATTACCCATATATATATATATAATGTATTGAGAGTATGTATGTATGTATGTTTTGAGAGTGAAAGAATTGAGCCTTAAAAACTTAAGCGTCATCTTCAAAAGGGATACACCTGTCATATTGGTGAGAACACGGAGGGTCGGAAATGTCAAAGATATTCTGCGTTCTAAGTCTGGATATGTCGATCCAAGGAAATATCATCAGCGACAATTTATGCACACTCTAGGAACACACAATGTGTCTTGTACAAACTGTAACAAAATCTGTAAGTCAGCTTCTGATCTTAAAAGACATATTTTGGTGCATAAGGATCAAATTTTATCATATGATGCCTCCGATACAATGAGAAAGGCGTCCTTTCTATGTCATATTTGCTTCAATATTTGTGGATCTGCAGCGGTATTTATAAGTCATTTGAGGGCTCATGAGAGGAAAGGTTCTGTGGTTATAGGATTCTGAGGGACGGCAGTGATCTGTAAAGACTAGGCTATTGCTATATATATATATATATATATATATATATATAATATATATATATATATATATCAAAAGATTTATACACACACGCGCAACCACACACAAAAAACACCTAAAAATGCACAATGCCTTTTTTCGATACACACACTCACACACTCTCATACTCACACCGTAAAAGAGAATATTTGACGTCATATTTGAAACCGTCCACTTTTTTCAGCGTCCTTTCTTCAGACTCCAAATTTAAAAAGACTGATAAACAAGGACTATCACTTGCTTTTCTCGTTATTCTGTGATAAATTTTTTTATCACCTTCCATATACCAACAAATGCCCTGAAGATGATCTAATTAATAGATCGAAACACTGCAGCGTCGGCCAATAAACTTACCACTCAACTTATTTAAACCTGTGTTTTTTCAATTTTCTTAATATACTACATACCGTCGGATTCACTTCCTTTTCTTCACACACACACACACACACACACACACATATATATATATATGTATATATATATATAAAGATAGGGTTGAGTAGACATGAAGTCAACGGAGCATGGTAAATGTCAGTATCTCACGTATACGATTTTGAAACATATTGGTTTAAAAAAACGCATAGGGAAGATACTGACACTAACAATGTGCCGTTGATTTTATATCTTCACTACTCTAACTGAAGTATATATGCTCTATCAATATTA
>CM042161.1:91155740-91168240 GCA_023376005.1 Doryteuthis pealeii
AGGGCAATAGGGTTGGGAAAATAATATAGGTGCTAGGGCTTGACGTGACAAGCCGATTGATCGGAGGGGGCCTCTCCGACCGCCCGTCTAGCCAAAGTGGAGTATTGCATGTCATGAACTGCTCATCCACCTGGGCTCTATCCTTAAGTATCACGGGTCGCCACCCACGGCCAACAGGTGGCCCCATTTAGGGGAGTCTTACCCCTCTGCAGAGGTGCAGTCGGTGCATTCTAACGCCCCAGCCGACAGGGTGGTCAATTTTTATAAAACTTTTCTATTTAATCCGTAGATGGGGACCCTAACAAGTACTATCACTCCCGGTCAGAGTGGACCTAGGAGCAATGGTGATGCTAAGGTGCCCTAAATTCCCCAGACCTCTATAAGTGGAGCCTCACCATCTATACATATATATATTTACCAAACCCTCCGCACGAGCAGGATGTGACACAAGGTCAATTTCTTAAGCAGAATTCAACAGAGTTTCTTTCTCCTAGACCAGTTGCCAAACCATGGTTAAAGAGCCAAGTCTGTCCTACTATTTACCCATAGCTGGAGGGAGAGTAGAATTCATACCTTTCCGAAGGGTATTAGCGCTAAGTGAAATGCAATTACACGTCCAGGATTTGAACTCGGGGCGACGAGTCCATTTCCTATGATTTTAACCATTACGCCACGCGCTTCCTCATATATAAAGGGCAGTTTGTGTGTATATATGTACGGAGGAAACTACAAAAATAAAACAATTAATGACAAAGCAAATATATATATATATATATATACTCATTCACTATCACCATCTCTTGGTTTTTTTAAACGAAAATAATGAAGATTTGATGAATATTCATGAAGATAATTCAAAAATAAAATGTAAATGATATCAGCATGGATTTATTTTGCATTTAGTATTTTAAATATGAGACATTATTTTTTCTGTTTAGAGTGTGTGGATCAATGCAAGGTCTTTTTAGATAGGGATTTTAATGGGGCATCCTGCGAGGATCAAACTCGTGATTCAACAATTATGGATCTGCTAGACTACTTTTTGCACACACCCCTAATACACAAGCAACGCTGTGTAGCCGCTTCTAGTAAACAATAAAATATAATGTAAATAAATTAAAGAAAAAAATACAAACAAGAATAATTATAAAAATAAACAACTTAAAAACAAGAATATATAAAGAATAAAAGATAAGAAAACTAATGTATAGAAAAATTTTTTATTTATATATTAATATAGATAAGAGATTTATTTTTAACTTTTAAAATCCCGGGCAACGTCGGGAAGCTCTGCTAGTATATATTGGCTGTTATAATAAAAACAAAACAAAAACAATGAAACAAACAAAAACAATGAAATATTTAAAAAAATAAACTTTTAAGGAATAAATATAAATGAATAAAATTGAAAAAAGGTTTGTTAACTGGTGAGCATAAAAGGTAATTTGTGCTTTGAAGGAAAATACAAAACGGGGACGTGACCCTATTATGACCAACGGCTGAACAAGACGTCTGAAATTATTTGAATTTTTAGATAAGGTTTGATATAAATTGTTTTGATTTTTCGGACTGTTGATTTCATCTTTATAGTGATATATTTATACAACGTTTCGGCCGATGTACCCTCCGGCCTTTTTCAGGTGTTCCTTGTAATACATTGTGGCAGACTACTCTCAAATCTTTACAAGCGTCAAACTTTTGCCTATCCGAGCATCGCAATGCTTCAGCTTGTGACACCAAAAATAGTCAGAATGATTTCCAAGTTGCATATGTACACCACAGGGACACATATGACCACAACTGTGGCATAAGAAATGCGTGTGTATTTAAAATAACAAGAAACAAAAGGAAAATCAAACAGAAGAAAACAGTTCATCACGAAAACCGCATAATACAAATAAAACCCACAACTTCATTGTTATTTGTACAACGTTTCGGCCGATATGCCCTCCGGCCTTCTTCAGGTATTTCCAGGTATTTTCCGGGAAGCTTCTCGGACTCGGGAAGCTTCTCGGACTCGGTAACCTTCTTTTCGAACTCGGGAACTTTCTTGTCGTAATCGGGAGCCATCACGGAACTTTGAACCTAACTCTTTATTTAGTCCACGGGGGCATATCGTCCAAAACGTTGTACAAATAACAATGAAGATGGGGACAATAGTCCGAATAACGCAGATAATACTAATCTTCAAGCCTCATCTCAAACATTCCAATTTATGTCCAGGTTTCTGCAGCATATTCCCATTCCCCACCAAATGAATACTAAATGTTCGATACTAAAAGACAGAAACATCCACAAATTGAAAAAAATGATTAAATAGCAAAAGAAAAAAAAATATTGTAGAATAATAATTAAATTCCGATGCGTCATCAGAATAAAATTCTAATAACAAAAAATATCTGATATTTTAAAACTGTCATCTTTTTTCTCATATCAATAAATATAAATATAAATATATATTGCAGAAACAAAAATTTAATTTATTTGATAGACTTCATGCGCTGCCAAAAACAATATATTGGAAAGTCAGAATGGCCTTTGTTTTTCTTTAGACTAAATAACTATAAGAAGAGAATGAAATCTATGGAATACAGCAAACTAATACCTACAGAACAACATTTCCGCTCAAACGATCAGGATTTTAACAGAGATGCAAGCTTCACATCACAGAAATAATAGAAAAGTATATTGAACAATATAACGGTGATGATAGAAACACACAAATGAGTAATTCCATGTTAAATCATCGAGAAAAAAGTAAAATTGTCACCCAGCCACTTCAATTTTTCTATAATTTCTTCCAGAATAATAATCTAATTCCGATGCGTCATCAGAATAAAATTCCAATAACGAAAAATATCTGATATTTTAAAACTGTCATCTTTTTTCTCATATGAAGAAATATAAATAAAGTAAGACATTCCCCAAAATCTGAGTTTCCAATTCCAAAAATTGGTCGAGGGGTGCAAAAAATGGTGACCTTTTGTAATCTATCTTTTTCTGTAAAATGAGTTCTAGAGCTCATCATTATCATTAATAACTTATAAATGGTTAGTTTTGTGCCTATTTTAAAAGCATTTTTGGATTCCTCAGACCAAAAAGCTTTTATAAACCAACTTTTAGGAGTAGGGAAGCTTAGGCAAAATAGACACAAAATTAATTGAAGTAATCTCACACGCACAAGAATTTCAATACCTAAGTTTTCTCGAAAATTATGATCAGGAAAACGAATGGTAAGCCTTGGTAGTAAATCTCTGCGATTTTATTCGACTCTATTACATATTTAGCACTTTTTAAAAGGCTACAAATATTTCTATTGCTTTTTCTACGAGGAGACATTTTCTTTTTGCAATATATGTATGATGCTTTAACACTAATTCGATTGAATTAGGAGATAAGTAAAAAAAAACAAAAAAAAACGGGGCTTTGTTTAACAGAATAACACTAATTTGACTAAATAAGGGATAACTTCAGAAAAAAATCCAACTTATGCTTTTATTTAGTTAAATTAATATTAAATCATCATTTCTATACTATTGAACAGGCATCGCGTTTTTTTCAACTTATCCCTTTTTTAATATAAAAAATAAGAATGATACATGTATTCATATATAAGAAATATAACAAAAAATTATATGTACTCACACACACACACACACACACACACACACATATAATATATATATATATATATATATATATATATATATATATATATATATATATATATATATATGAGCTCTAGAACTCATTTTACAGAAAAAGATAGATTACAAAAGGTCGCCATATTTTTGCGTCCCTCGACCAATTTTGGAAATTGGAAGCTCAGATTTTGGGGATTGTCTTACTTTAACATAGTCCATACTTGGTCGAAATTATATTAAAATTGAAGTGGGTGGGTGACAATTTTACTTTTTTTGACAGTCAGGGTTCGAATCACGCACAAGGCGGTCTTCCTATCTATAGCTCTGCTGATGAGGCCTAATAGGCCGAAATGTACACACAGAGATTGATTTTTCTCGATTTGTTTAGCCTTACATTTGAATAGGTATGCCCGCCTAATTAATTAATTATCAATTAATTAACTTTCAAAAATTAGGTACGACTTTAATTAAGCACATATTCTCCCAAAAATTGTCGTCTAAAAAAGTCATAACAAAACACATCGTTTGTGTATTTACTTCTCATATATATATATATAATATATATATATTATATATATATATTATATTGGGAGAATATGTGCTTAATTAGAGTCGTACCTAATTTTTGAAAATTAATTAATTAATAATGAATTAGGCGGGAATGCCTATTTAAATGTATGGCTAAACAAATCGAGAAAAATCAATCTCTGTATGTACATTTCGACCTATTAGGCCTCATCAGCAGAGCTATAGATAGGAAGGCCGCCCTGTGCGTGATTTGAAACAGGGCGGCCTTCCTATCTATAGCTCTGCTGATGAGGCCTAATAGGCCGAAATGTACATACATAGATTGATTTTTGTCGATTTGTTTAGCCATACATTTAAATAGGCATTCCCGCCTAATTCATTATTAATTAATTAATTTTCAAAAATTAGGTACGACTCTAATTAAGCACATATTCTCCCAAAAATTGTCGGCAAAAAAGCCATTCCAAACATACCTTGTTTACAACTTATCATATATATATATTATATATTATATATATATATATATATATATATATATATAATATATATATACGCATACACATATATAATTTTGGTTGTACAATAAAAGATTTGAAATTACTGTTGTTCCTTGTGAAGCGAAGCGCTGCTTTTAATTAATTCTAATTAAACTTTATATAAATTCATAAATAGAATATGTACTTAAATTTATAATTAAAATTTCTGAATGTTGCCGATGAGTTTTACTATTCTAACCGTTTCAACGAAATGTCAAATTGAGTGGAATAATATTTTAGTCTAATATTAATTATTGCCAGTAAAGGTAATAAGTTATAAAATTCCTTGGCGTTACTTGATTATTTTCATATGGAAAAGAGACACTACGCGGATTTTACTTTATTTCGCTCATTGCCATTATTTAGGCGAAAAACTAATTACGATAATCACGTTTTGAATTATTACGTTGTCATGACAACCTGGATAGGCAGTTGTAATGGTCTCTAATACGCTTTCTAAAATCATAAAAGAAAATCAAAATTATTATCTGACGATACTCGCACATGCGTTTGATTTGGTTTCCTTAATGGGATATCCACCTTCTTGGATTATTTAATTAATGCCATCCTTTTACAAGAATAGTAGTGGTACTGTTTAATTTATCCAGTGTGGAGATTTCTCCATCTTGTTTTAAATACATTAATTCAAATAATTTATTGTATCTTTTTAAACATTTTATTTTTGTAACTCGAATCTAGGCGGGATTCTGTGGCTTCGGCTACTGGACTGGTAAATACCCAGGTAACATCTGCTCCCTTGATTTAAAAGGGCAAGGCTGGGTTTATTGCTCAGTGCCTGAGGTGCCCCCTTGAGAGGGAATGCCGACGGGATCCACGCATTTTTTGTGCCTGCCATCCCATGAGCTTCGGTTCGAGGGTGGTTCCGCATTAAACGATCTTGTGTCATACCCGCATAGGTAAATTAGTTTCAGTGTTACAAATGAAATAATAATAAGAAACGCAACGAGTATTAAGGATAGGAAAACCTTTTTAAGCAAAGATACAAGGTTAACAGAGTAATTAGCAATTGCTATGTTGGATTAACGTGATATCTTGTTTCTCTCTTCAGAGATTTCGTCAGACATTATTCATAGGAAAAAACAAACAATTCCTTTGTCATTATTTAAGTACTATATGACATTTATGAAGTCATAATTTTCATCTATTAAATAAGAATGTTTAGCGTTCTATCTTTTATTTTATTTACCGCAATTTAAAAGGAAATCAATGGTATATCCTGTAAGATTGCCAATTCCATGATTTTTGGCAGAGTCAAAACAAAGACGATACGTAACGGAACGAACCAGGCCGTAAGACGTATACAAAGAGGCTACTATCAGCACAGGACGCAACAGGGTCGGTTGTTTACCCCTTTTCTTAGTGGGAATGGTCAGTGAAAGATATATAGCGCTACTATATTCTGGGTGTGGGAGATTTCATTACATTAGTAGTACTGTGAGGATTAAAATAAAAATTAAATTAAATTAAAAGGAAAAAAGCAATAAACTCCCATGGGTCTTCACCGGAAGAACCTACCGCGCATGCGCGAGAAAAGGGAGCGACTTGTGACTTTTAGGCCGTCACTGGGTCTAGTCGCTCATACTAGCCAGGGAGATATTCCCTTGCTACAGTCAACTATGACCGAGAATAAAGTCTAAGTCATTAAAACCACCTTCTGTCTTTGTCTCATTCGTCTTAATTCTTTAAATTCCTTTCTTTTCAGCGCGACCACCAAATGAGATGGGGTTAAAAGCGAAAACCCTTGGAACACGTGTTACATAATCTATGCGGTGGCATAAGATTATTGTCAATCCCCTGTATTTCTAAAGGGATGGCCCTTTTCATACCATGGGTGGAACTTTCCATGGAATAGTACAGAAAGCCCGCCAAATTACGTGAAGGCACGTGGGACCTGGTTTGGTCCTCAGTTTTTCAGTTGGACGTCAGGCAGATAAGGTCTTTCTGCCTTAGCTGAAGCTCACTGCATACGCGCGCTATGTTAGTCAGATATTTAGTTACATGAAATGTATAGTTAAGTAAATAAAAGTATAAGAAAAATAACACGGTCTTGTGATTAATGGATGTCTTGGTAACAAGACTGATTAGAAGAAGAAATGAGTTAAGTGCGACCGACGACCAAGACGAAGTCACCAAGACGAAGCCAAAATGTTAGAAGAGACATAGAAGAACTTAAGATGTCAGAAGAAAAGAAAAAGAACAGAAGTAAGAAGTAAGTAATGAGAAG
This sequence comes from Doryteuthis pealeii, assembly GCA_023376005.1. Taxonomy (NCBI): domain Eukaryota; kingdom Metazoa; phylum Mollusca; class Cephalopoda; order Myopsida; family Loliginidae; genus Doryteuthis; species Doryteuthis pealeii. The sequence goes on from CM042161.1 coordinate 91,162,694, forward strand.
GGTATGCAACACACGCACCGAGAATATCCAGTTATATTTAAACCCTTAAAACACCCAAACCTCTTTCTACCACATTGTACCGTAGTTGATTGTATGTTAACACCTTGTTATCGCTTTTCACCATGTGTGATTTAAAAGCCTCACAGATGAATGTGCAACGTAGTGTAGTTAGGGAGAGTAAGCTTTATGAGATTGAACTGAGTAATAACACCTAAGAACTACGCGAAAACATTGGTTGAACTCTAATGAAACAACTAGAGAAAAAAAAAGCTGGACTATATGACATTTATATACCAAAGTCAATCGAGTATATAACAGCCTGGTTCCCAAGATGCCAACTTCTCACAGCGGAGTTGCAAACCCTTTTTGGCTTTGAGCTTTTAATAAAGAAAAGTCGTCTTATAAAAACAATTAAGTCTTGCTTAGTTAATACAAACAACAAAAATAATCACCGACACCCATTCCAAAAGAAGAAAGCCCATCATAAGAAAAAGATGGGCGCCGACAAAGCAGAAAGAGTAAAAATGCATCTCCTCTCCTTTCTCTCCTTTATATACCAAAGTCAATCGAGTATATAACAGCCTGGTTCTATTGCTTGGAATCCACGTTGTAGTTTTACCTAACCTTGTCTAATGTTCTTGCAGCCTGTGCTAAATTTCTTGCAATATCTGGTTATTATAATGATTAACTACCATGTCTTATTTTGACGGTTTGTGTGATAGGACGTAAGTGGCCGTATAGTTGCTTTTTATGGGGTGGTGTTTCCAAGATTTGTTCAAGGCAGCTCAGAACAGCTAGTGTTTAGTTCACAGCTAGTTTTTTTTTTTACCATATGACCTTTAGGCACCCTTTAGCTTTGCTGATTCAAATACATTGTTTTCATTTACACCATCACATCCGGTTGTTGGTTAGGGTTAGGGTTAGTTTTATAATTAAAAAAAAAAAACTCTAAGAATCGTACTTATGAATCAGCAAAGCAAAAGGGGTGCCTAAAGGTCATATGGTCCAAAAAAACTAGATGTTACCTAAACAAGAATGCTCTGCGCTGTCTTGAACAAATCTTGGAAACACCACCCCATAAAACACAAACTATACGGCCACTTACGTCCTATCACACAAACCGTCCAAATAAGACATGGTAGTTAATCATTAATAACCAGATATTTCAAGAAATTTAGCACAGGTTGCAAGAACATTAGACAAGTTTAGGTAAACACAACGTGGATTCCAAGGCTGTACTCCAAGCAGTAGAACAAGGCTGTTATATACTCGATTGACTTTGGTATATTAAGGAGAGAGAGGAGAGGAGGTGCATTATTACTCTTTTTGCTTTGTCGGCGCCCATCTTCTTCTTCTGATGGGCTTCCTTCTGTTGGAATGGGTGTCGGTGCTTATTTTTGTTGTTTGTAGTAATTAAGCAAGCCTTAATTGTTTTTATAAGACGACTTTTCTTTATTAAAAGCTCAAAGCCCAAAAGGGTTTGCAACTGCGCTGTGAGAAATTGGCATCTTGGGAGTAGATTACCTTTGCGTCTGCTCCTTTCAGCTAACGACCAAAATATAACCCACTAAACTTAACTTCTACTCTCACGATTTCCCATTGGCGGAAGCCTGGGGTTCAACTAAAGGTCATTACCAATCAATAATATAACCCCGTCCGATTTTGAATTTCACCAAATTCTAATTCAACATCTAACTACACTTACAGACATAATTCGTAGGCTACCCACGAATTATGTAACACAACAAGGGGGATGTCTCTGTGGTGTAGTGGTTAACCTGGTAGACTACAACATCGTAGTAAGAACTCCACTCACTATTATGTTAATCTCGGACTAATACCCTTGTGAAGGCATGAACCCTTTCATGCCCCAATCTATGGGTTAAACAGTACCACTACTTTTTTACTACAATGATGGTTTCGGCATTCAATAATCCACGAAAGTTGATATGTCAGTAAGTCTACTGTTGGTTTCAACAACAGCAGCTAACTAAGTACAACTTAAGCAGTGTCCAAGACAGTTGGTACATATAGAAATCAAGAATGACCCATTCATGAATTTGGATGATTTGGGTTATTCCATTCATTGAGTTCTGATTGGCTGCTTGACTGCTTGATTTGAATGATATTGTGGAGTCTTATATATATCCTGTCATTCTGCAGTAGACTTTGTGACATTCGGGTTTGTATTCAAGTTACAACCGTTTGTTGCCTTGTCTTCCCAGTTCGACGGTAATTGGAACTTTAATTATTCTTCAATTAAACAACGAAACTAAACCAAATAATATCCGGTGAGTAGCTATCAAAGAGTATCAGGCGAGCTCGGAATCTCACACACTAGTGTGTTTCGACACCTTAAGGGTCTCGGTAAAAGCATCCGGAGCTGCTGAAGCTTTATTCATGTTACTGTAAAACGTTTAACTCACCCTTGCATAAACACTCCACAAATTCGTTTTTCATGTTTTCTTTCTCTTCCATTCTATCTGATGTTTTATTTATAGATTCAATCACGGTTTACACGGTAAATGATTTAATATGTGAATTGCTTTGCAATTAATTTTACTAGACAAATGATAGGAAAGGCTTGTCGATGGCTTTAATGCGTGCGTTAGTGAATGAAAGGAAGAATTGCATTTAAAATGGAAATGCGTTGTTAAAGATATGCGTCTTAGAAATGGACGATAATAAACGGAGTGATCATCTGTTGTTCGAATAAATAGAAATTTAGCAAGTGATTAAAATTATTGCATCTATAATGTGTTTAAGTTACACACACAACACACACACACACACACATATATATATTATTATATATATAATTATATATATAATATATATTATCATAAAGGTACACGGTAATAACCTATTCGAGTTTCACCATAAGGATCTTCAGGGTTAAATCCACTCAATTAATCAAGATATTGATTAATTGCAGTCGATTTCACGTGTGTATTTTTTCGCGATAAACGGTTGATTATGTGTTTATTAAAACAGTTAAAATCCCCTTCGCATTCTGTAAGTGATGACAGCCTAATGGTTAAGGTGTCGGATAGACACCCAACCGATCGGAATTCAATTCCGGCTGTAGGTAGCTTACAGAATGTCTAGCCACACTGAAGAGACTTGATAAGTCGAAACACATGTCTGTGGATGACTATATATATACTGGAGCTGTATTTACAATGACAGAAATTAACAATAAAAAGTTAATTTTCTTCAAAATACGAGGCGTGTACAAAAAGTAACAAGACTGAATTTAGACAAAAATGAATCATGAAGAAAAATTTATATTTCTTTTAAATAATTCCTTTGGCATTTAACTGACATCCGCTGAGTTTCCCATTAGTCGATGCACCTCTGAATTCCATTTTTCTTTCTTTCTTTCTCTCTTTCTTTTTTTGCCATCAATTTATCAACCTTTCATTATTTTCTTCTTGTCATTCATTTTTCCTTTTTTTCAATCTTCCTTTTCTGTCTCTTTTATATTTCCTTCTTTCTTTCTTTTTTTCTTTCTCTCTTTCTTTTGGCCTAAATTTCTTTTTAGCTTTCTTTATACTTCTTTCATTTTATGCTCTCTCTATCATTTTTTCTCGTTCTATCTTCCCTGCTTTCTTCATATTTTCTTCCTTCTATTGTCCTTCTTACTTTCTTTCTATCTTTCTTTATTCTTCTTTTGTCTCATTCCTCTTTCATTTTCTGTTTATTTCCTCCTTTTTCTTCTTCATAGCTACTCCCATTTTCTTTCTGTCTGTCTTTCTTTCTTTACTTCATTAACTGTTTCTTTTTTTCTTTTATTCTATCTTACACACAATCCTTCTTTCTTCTTGGTTGCGTCTTTCTATTTCCCTTTCTTTTTCTAACCTCTCTTTCTTTCATTTTTTCTTTCTTTCTTTTTTTATTTACTGTTTCTCTTTTTCTTTTATTCTATCTTACACACAGTCTTTCTTTCTTCTTGGTTGCGTCTTTCATTTCCCTTTCTTTTTCTAACCTCTCTTTTTCTTTCCTTTCTTTCTTTCTTTCTTTTTTTTTTCATTTGCTGTTTCTTTTTTTCTTTTATACTATCTTACACACAGTCTTTCTTTCTTCTTGGGTGCCTCTCTCTATTTTCCCTTCTCATTCCTTTTCCTTCGTTATTTCTTTCTTTCTTTCTTTCTTTCTTTCTTTCTTTAATATATATATATATATATATATATATATTATATATAAGGATGAATACATGCGATCTTGCATGTATGAAACCTAAGGTTGTGACTGTTCTATTGCCATCAAATAAATAGATATGTAATACATTTATATATTTATATTATATAATAGCTCTATTCTTTATATAGAGCACTCTCCTAATACTACTGCAATTGCCGCACCATTGCAGTGAAAGCTGAAGCGGTGACAATCCCAGGCTATATATATTATATATATTATATATATATATATATATATATATATATATATTAAGGAAAAAATGAGTAAAGAAAAGCAATGTAGATGGATAAAAAGGAATTTTATCGATATCACTTTTAATCGATATCACTTACACATGTGTTTCGGTCTGTTTATCAAAATGTATACGGATTTTTTTCTCGAACATTTAAAATTCTGTACTTGTCTCCAGCGATTTTTATATCTACTCAAAAAATTAAAAAAATCACTCTGATGAAGGTCGCAAAAAATCTCTCTGTGTACGGAATATTTTATACATTTTTACTATTATTATTATTATTATTATTATTATTATTATTATTATTATTATTATCATTTCAACTCAATCTGATTATTTTGATAATAATAATAACATAAATCCGTATACATTTTAATAAACAGACCGAAACACATGTGTAAGTGATATCGATTAAAAGTGATATCGATAAAATTCATTTTTATCTATCTACTTTTCTTTTCTTTACTCATTTTTTCCTCATATTGTCGGATTCATTTTCCATTCTTACATATACTAGTAAATATATGCACCCTCCGGGTGCAAGTATTTTAGTTAAATTTTATAATAAAATATGATATTAAATTAGAAAGGCTAATGAAACTGAATAAGAATGTAAATAAAAAGATTTTGAACAGAGGGGGTATGATTGAAAAATAGAACAACTTTGAAACTAACTCTTCCATCATTTTCCGTTACTCCCGTCTTTCATTGGTAAATTTTCCTAATTAAACTGTTTAGTTAAAGTAGGAAGTGAATAATAATATTACAGTTATTTCTTCTTGTTAAGGGATTTCTTTTAAGATTTATTGAAGAGATGTTTGCTCATATTCAATAAGATAAAACTAAACAATTAGAAATCAATAATACTAAGCATATATTTATTAAAATCAATTTTTTAAGATCAATATGCAAATACTGTAAACCTCTATTTTGTTGTATATATAAATACAATTGCATGTTATTAGTATGTAGATATGGTCAACAGTGTAAGTAATGTAAAACAATTTTTATTAATAATTGAGGTTTAAATAAAAATAAAATCATGGAGAATATGATGTAAATAACTAAAGGAATTTTGATTTGTATAGTAATATAGTTTCGGTTACAGA
>CM042161.1:91170740-91192293 GCA_023376005.1 Doryteuthis pealeii
CGACAGAATTGTAACAGTAATGTTACATAATTCATATTTCTATAAATTATGTGAGTAAGTGTAGCTAGAATTTGAACTGAGTTCGTTGAAAATTCAAAATCGGAGTGAGTTGAGTGGAAAAATTACCGTTAGTGTGATTGACAGGTGATAACCTCTACTTGAGCCCCCTCCCCCCAAAAAAATACGCCAATAGAAGGTGTGTGAAAGGAAATTAGGCTTAGTTAGCAGTTGCCGGCAGAAAGCCAGTGGGAGCAGACGTTAATGGGTGATCGCTCTCAAGATGCCGAATTCTCACCGCGTGGTTAGATGTATTTGGGCGGGGTTTTGTAATAAAGACTAAAAACAAAATAACAATGTCCTGATTATTGGTTATTAAACAAGAAATGAGCAGACATTCAGCCCGGAGAAATCATCCCAAAAAGGATAATGACTACCGAACAAGTAAGAAGCAGATAAGTAAAGAACTATCGCATCATCCTCTTATCCTGTGTCTCTCTCGCCATTTACATACCCGATATGTTAAAGGGGTATAGAGATATTGCTACATAGGTAACTGTTTGACTAATTTCAGAAGCTTACTATCCTCTCTGGAGATGTTTCCATCTTGATAAAAACACATAAACTCCGTTTTGACCTGGAAAAAGGGAGCTCCTCCTTTTTTCAGAAACTGAATAAATATTTTAGTTTTTGTAGGAGAAGAAAGATATGGAATTTTTAATCTCAATTTTAACGATACGCAATTTTTATGTAAATTACGTTATGTTATTAAATATTTTTTGTTACGTGTTTTGAACAATTCATAAACATTTTTTAAACCTTATGATTTGAAAAAAATGTCTATATCAAATTTAAAAAAAATATTTCGAATAAAACTGTTTCTTAGTGTAAAATAATATAAGAGTAACTCCAAAAATAATATTACAGTAACTCGAAGGGTTACTGGGTGGATATTACTAGAAGGGCATTAAGTTATAAGACTTTCTTTTCAAGCTTTCTAAGATTAAAAAGACCTTACATGCTCAGAAGATTTGAAATATGACAGTCTTGTTCTCTCTATCCTTCTGAGTAAAACGAGGATACTTGATCACATTCTACTAATGTCTCCTTCCTCTTCTTCCTTGTACTAATTCTTCTGGAGAAAAAGGCGAGACATCGCAAATGAACATGCAATGGGATTCAATCTAAATTTACAATTCCGTACTTCTGTTTGTATAGTTGTGTTTTATAGACACCTCAATATTTGGTCCTAATGAATTGAAACTTGGTGAATGGCATCATTTGGTTTCTGTGAAGGTTTTAGGTCACCCACTGCATGCTACAGACTGACAGACGGTCTAGAATTTAACTTTTGGCGTATTTTAACACATGCAAGAGAGGCAACGTTTAGTTATTCTAATTAATTACATTTAATATGTTTTTTTTCTTTCATATAGATATAACAAATTTTTAACACTAAATTTGATCATCAGAGTAGAAAACACTTTAATATTTATATCAATTTTTATTTAACTCTAAAAAATAATTCTATTCGTAAATAAAGTTTTAAAAAATTTGACATAAAAGATTTTTTTTCAAATCATAAGGTTTATAAGATTGCATAAGATTCCTAACGAAAAAAATCTTTAATAGCATAACGTAATTTAAAAAAAATGTCTATCGTTGAAATTGAGATTAAAAATTCTTTATCATATCTTTATTCTCAAAAAAAAAAATTAAGATATTTATTCAATTTCTGAAAAAGAGAGCTCCACTCGTCAAAACGGAGTTCATGAGTTTTAATTTAATCAAGATGGAAAGATCTCCAGACAGGATAGTAAGCCTCTGAAATTAGTCAAACAGTTACCTACGTAGCAATATCTCATCTACAGAAATCAGAGTAGGCAGATGATCTAGAGCTTCCCGCAAGAACTTCGGTTTATTAACCTCCGTAGGTTTCCTGAGTGCATATAGAAGCAAAAAAAAAAGTTTTATATCATCGCATCACACATCAGTAAAAATCCACATGCCGCGTTTGTAAAAAAATCTGCTGCAGTAGATTCCATCCTCTTTTATTCCCCCATCATTGATGGCGGTGGGGTGCAAGGGTGTCTTTTGTGCTGAGCGTCTTTTAAATATCATTCTTGATCTTCCCTTTCATTTACCTCTAAACAGAAATGAATAAACAAATAGACGTGACGCTTTACGACCGTAGATAAGTGTCTCCTTCATCGGAGAGTCGACAGTTGATCATAAGCAGAGACATTGGCTTTAAAAACTATTTAATGGTTCATAAAAAAAAGAAATGGCGCTTTTGTATTCGATTTATTATCAACTTTTTCTATCAGCATTTTATTTTCTCTGAACTCGTGGATATCATAAATGTGTTTTGTTATAAAATGTCTCTACTTACTGTGATGTTTGGAATAAAAACTAAATGAAAAAAAAAAAGCTTATGAAAACTACAAAAAATTGTCTGACTACCAAAATCCCATATGAGTTTAGATATCTATTACTATATTATATATATATATATATATATATATATATATATATATAATTATATATATATATATATACTAATAAAATTATTGTTAGATGGAAAATAAAGCGTCTACCAAGGTTTCAATAAAAAAATGACCTCCCAGGACCCCACTCTACATTAATTATGTTGATGTAATTCCTCAGTTAAAATTTTAATTGAGGAATTACTCAACTTGGTTAATATAGAGTGGGTCCTTGAGGAGATTATTTATTGATTGAAACTATGGTAGTCCTTTATTTTCCATCGAACAAGACTTTTGTTAGTATTATTACTGCCTATAAATTTTATATATTGAGCACTTTTGGATTATTTACTGACGTCCACTGCAACGGAAGTTAAGCGGTAATGCGGTTATAATATATATATATATATATATATATATAATATCATATATAATATATTATATATAGATAGATAGATAGATAGATAGATAGATAGATAGATCAACATTAATGGGGTATTATGAATGAATTTAAACTCATAACTTTAAGTTTCATGAAATAACCGTTAGAAAAAAACGTTTTGTTTGTCCCCTTTCTTCTATGGTTATTCATCACGTCTTTCTCTTCATATGGTTGCTTCTTGATGATGACGATCTATTACCAAACGTCGTAACAGATTTCAGTCAGCAATTATAACAAATCATATTGTTTTTTCAAAAAATGTTAAATTCATATATATATATATATATATATAATATATATAAGAGAGTTTTATAATTTGCTTAAAAAAGCATTGTGTATATATTGGGTTTAGGAGGTTGATTTAGAAGGCTCTCAAATGCCAGGTTTAAAGAAAAAATAATAATACGGTAACAATGATGTTGTGTATTAACCTGTATTTAATTCTTGAATTTTAGAGATAATATCTCTTTTTCAAAAGATCACTGTGTAAACTAAGCCTGTCTAGTTTATGACATATTTTTTTTTATGGAATTATTTTTTTACACACTGCATTGTGATAGCCCTTCTAAATCAACCTGCCTAACCAATATATAATGTATATATTCTAGAAAAGAAAAAAAGTAATACCTTTTGAGAACAGAAAACAATATCTAACGTAGATTATTTTCTTTATGTTCTTCTTAAAATTCATTCCCGGTAACTGCTCAATTCTTTATCAATAATCTAATGGAATGATTCCTTTTCTTTTAAAATCTGGATTTAAATTCATAAGTTGCTTCTTCAACTCATCAGAAGTTGGAAAATGATTTTATAATCGTTGTAAATTCTATCCAATTTTCCTGAACGTTTTATTCCTCAGTGCATTTGCCAATTTATTCAACTAAGCGCATTCCTGCCTAACTTTGAACATTTAATGCATTTTACATCGAACAGATTGTGTGAAATGTGTTCGTGTTTAAATAAAATAGCCTACTCATATTACTCGAAAAGCGTGTAATAAAAATGTGTTAAACTTCGAATACAATATATTTATACATACACACGCGCGCCATATTATATATTATATTATATATATATATATATATGTTATATAGTATATATATATATATAATATAAAATATATTATAGTACCAAATTTATTGGAAAATCCTCGCGTGAGAAAAAAAACCCAGTAAATAGTTTGATTTGTAAAAATATACTACCAAGCATTCAAGCGCGGGGAGAAAATATTTTTTGGAAAAAAGAAAAGACCAAAATAATCGTCCACAACAAAAAATCAATCTTATTTGGTACAATATTTTGCCAAAAGAAAAAAACAATTTATATGCATTAATATATATAAGATATATATATTCATTAAAACCGCCTAGGAGACTAAAGCTAATAGTAAAAATTGTCATGATCTTAGCCACTGAAGAGCATTAAGCGAAAGCGTTTAGTAGTTCGTCTGACTCATTAGATTTATCTTTATTATATATATATAAAATATATATATACTATATATATATATAATATGTGTGTGTGGTGTGTGTGTGTGGTGCGTGTGTGTGGGTTGTGTGTATATATATTGGTTTGGAGATTGGTTTTTGAAGGCTATAACCTGCAAGTGTAAAGAAAAAATAAGGTAACAATGGTGTTGTTTTGTTAACCTGTGATTTATTCTTATATTTCGGAGATAAAATCTCTTCTTCAGTAAAAACAGTGGCAACTGAAGTAGTTGTCGTCTTGCTATGGCATTTTTTTAGGTAAATTTACCTAAAAAAATGCCATCCCAAGACGACAACTACTTCAGTTAGTGTGTTTAGGCTAGCAGGGTTATAGTAAATGCAATACCATATATAATAAGCCTTGTGCAGACTATGCTAAAGCGTTTTTTTTTAATTACTGTAAGAAGAAGAAAAAAGAAAGGAAAGGGGGTAATTGAGAAGCTCTTTCTGAGGAAAAAGAAATATTTCAGAGAAGACGAAAGATTCGTTCTAATTGTTTAATCCCATCTAATTAATTGAAGAAGTAAAGAGAAAAGAAATAACGAAAACATTCTGCTCGGCAGAGACCAAAAGCAAAACCTTACCTTAATTAAATTTGGAGATCATTAAATGCATATATTTCAGAGTAGCATTTTCAGAGGCGAAATTAGCAGGATTTTAAATGTATAAAAAGCGTACGCGATCTGCGTGAGTGCTAATGCATTTTTTATACTTTCACAATGGATTTTTTTATAAGTATAATCATACATTTGGGAGATTATTTGCCTCAAAATACTCCGCGCTAATATAAATGTTTGCCAGTGTAGTGGTGTGTATCCCAAATGTCTTTCGGGGTAGTCTTCGTGTTAATATATAAATATCGTGTTGGACTTCGATATTATAGTAAGCGAGTTCGAACCCTAGTTGTGCTTTTACGGTTCAATTTCGAACTTGAGAAAGATGTGGGTTTTTTTTTGTCTTTGTTTGGTTTGTTTTGTTTTAATGGCATATCAACCTCAGTCATTTGATGCCGATACATTTTGAAATAAATCAATTCTTAATGGATACTCAATGTTTTTTTAAATACATTTTTCTATTTGACCCATAGATGGGACCCTAACAGGTACTACCACTCCGGGTCAGAGTGGACCAGGGGAGCAATGGTGATGAAGGGGTGCTCCACATTCCCCAAACCTTCCAGAACTGACAACCTATCATCAGATCAGAGGTTTAACGTCATTCCAAGACATGTAGCCTGAGCCCGCCTTCTAGCACCCATATGATAAAAAGGGGTTGGGGTTGCCATAAGGGCAATAGGATTGGGAAAATCATATAGGTGGGCTAGGTGCTTGACGTGACCAGCCGATTGATCGGAGGGGGCCTCTCCGACCGACGCGTCTAGCCCAAGATAGGGCCAAAGTGGAGTATTGCATGTCGAACTGCTCATCCACCTGGGCTCTATCCTTAAGCATCACGGGTCGCCACCCACGGCCAACAGGTGGCCCCATTAAGGGAGTCTTACCCCTCTGCAGAAGTGCAGTCGGTGCATTCTAACGCCCCAGCCGATAGGGCGGTTTTTTGTCTTTGGATAACTTTGTATTTGAGTTATTGAATATTACTCAGATGGGGTAATGGAGTAAGATGACCCTAGACAATATGATACTTGGGATCAAACTCATGACCCTAAATGTGCAAGTATGGTCTGACCGACGTGCAGTCCAGACTTGCACATCCGGGGTCATGAGATTGACGCCAAGCTTCCCGTTGCCGAAAGGCAGCCGACCCCATTACAAACCCCGAGAAATATTCCACAGCTATATTCGATATATATCAAATACTATTTCTCTGAATGTTTGAGATTAGGCTTGATGAATAGTATTATCTGCCTTATTCGGACTATTGTCCTCATCTTTATTGTTATCTGTACAACGTTTCGGCCGATATACACCCCGGCCTTCTTCAGCTATTTCTTGTCGTAGGTTCAAAGTTCCGTGATGGCTCCCGATACGTCAAGAAAGTTCCCGATTACGACAAGAAAGATCCCTAGTCCGAAAACAAAGTTCCCGAGTCCGAGAAGGTTCCCAAGTCCGACAAGAAATACCTGAAGAAGGTCGGAAGGCATATCAGCCGAAACGTTGTACAGATAACAATGAAGATGAGGACAATAGTCCGAATAACGCAGATAATATATATATATCAAATACTCAAAGTTATCAAAAGACGAAACCCGCATTTAAATATATATCCTCCCCACTGGGAGTAGGGATGCTAAAGTACTCATTTATGTGCATCTAGTCACATGATAGAAAAATATACATAAAATGATACAATGTTAAGATTCTGCAGCCATTTTTAGGCTGCAGGTGAGAGCACTTTACAGTGGAGATCCGTTTTGAGTTGAATCCCTGGTTGTTCCTCAGTGTTAAGCAGAATCCTTGGTTGTTCCTCGGTGTTATGTCTGGCCGTACGTTAAGAGGATTGGCGAACGAAAGTTCATTCGGGTCTCAAACCCAGCCAGGGGTAGTTGTTAACGGTATAACCACACTGATGAGAAGTGATACTTCGAAACACGTGTCTGTGAATTACTTATATACTTATATATATATATATATATTATATATATATATATATATATATATAGTGAACAGTGTATTACTAATATATATATATATATATATATATATATATATATATATAGTGGGAAAAGTGTTATGTGTCTATAACGATTTTGACTACACGATCTCATCAGAAACCCAACAATATACTTGACTACGTTGGGCACCTCACGAGGTGTAATATATAGCAAGCTAGATTTACAGACCATTGTTTGTGAGTTCGATTCTTATTGGGCGCCCCACACTTCTAGCCTTGTGCCATATCGAAGCTAAGCTTACTACATTACTATACTTGGCTAAGTTTATGTCATTACTTGTTAAGCAGAGATAAACGTCTTTTCCGATAATACCGGTTGAACATTTTTTACCATTGTTTTACTTATGAATATAGCAGCGGTATTATCTATAATATATATATATATATATATATAATATATATATATATATAAGAGAGTTTTATAATTTGCTTGAAGTATTTGTGTATATATTGGTTAGGAGGTTGATTTAGAAGGCTATCACAATGCAGATTAAACTGCTTAATTCCCTTTTTTTGTAATTGTTTAATTCCCTTTTGTAGCAATTTAAAAAAAAACGAAATACCACGACAATGATCACTGCAAATTGATTTTGTTTTGTTTTGTTTTACGGCATATCAACCTCAGTGGGTCATTTAATGCCGATAAAGTTTTGAAATAAATCAATTTTTAATGGATAATACAATTTTTTTATAAATACATTTTTCTATTTAACCCATAGATTTTTACTATCACAATTGATTTATTTTAGTAAGTATATCATCCGTTTGGGAGATATTTGCCTCAAATACTCCCATCTAATATAAATGTTTGCCTGTGTAGTGTGTGTATCCCAATTTCTATCGGGGTAGTCTTCGTGTTATAATAACTATCGTGTTGGACTTCGATATAATAGTAAACGAGTTCGAACCCTAGTCGTGCTTTTACGTTCAATTTCGAATTGAGAACGATGTGGGTTTTTTTTTTTTTTTGTCTTGGTTTGGTTTATTTTGTTTACGGCATATCAACTCTCAGGGGTCTTTAATGCGATAAAAGTTTTGAAATAAATCAATTGTTAATGGATAATACAATTTTTTTATAAATACATTTTTTTCTATTTAACCCATAGATTGGACCCTAACAGGTACTACCACTCCGGGTCAGAGTGGACCAGGGAGCAAAGGTGATGAAGGGGTGCTCCACATTCCCCAAACCTCCAAAACTGGAACCTCACCATCAGATAGAGTTTTAACGTCATTCCCAGGACATGTAGACCCGCAGCCACCGCCTTCTAGCACCCATATGATAAAAAGGGGTTGGGGCTTGCCATAAAGGGCAATAGGGTTGGGAAAATCATATAGGTGCTAGGGCTTGACGTGACCAGCCGATTGATCGGAGGGGGCCTCTCTGACCGCCCGTCTAGCCCAAGATAGGGCCAAAGTGGAGTATTGCATGTCATACTGCTAATTGAACTATGAAACAGAATCTCAATAATGCAACTATGCAAAGAATGAGAATTTACATCTTTAGATTTTTACTATCTTTGCTAGATTTGCATTTGTTTTTTGTTTTTTTTGGGGTTTTTTAACATTATCTTATTTTCTTTTTCTCTTCTTTATATTTGATTCTGCTTAAATCAGCTGTTCGCTCTCATCTTTTACCATTTCAATGATAATAATTTTTTTTTTATAAAAGTTAAAAAAAGTTTAAAAATATACTAACAAAAGTATGGGCCCCCTGGGCTCTAATATTCAAGTTTTAATGTAATAAAATATATAAAATTAGAAAGACTAACGAAACTAAATAAGAACGAATATAAAAAGATTATACTTATTTTCCTTATATCTTAAAGGGTTTCTATATATAAAATCAATCATAATAAAAAAAATAATAAGAAAAATAATAATAATACGGTAAACAATGGTGTTGTGTGTTACCATTTAAATATAGAATGTCATAACTAGACTACTTCAGTTCCAGTGATCTTTTGAAAAAGAGAAAATCTCGAACATTCAAAAATAAAATACAGGTTAACACACAACACATTGTTACCGTATTATTATTTCGTCTAGGAATTGGAATTCGAACCGACGAGCCATTTTCCACGACTCTAACCACTAGCCCACGCGCCTCCATATACATACATACATACATACACACACACACACACACACACACACACACACACACACACACATATATATATATATATATATGTGTGTGTGTGTGGTGTGTGTGTGTGTGTTTCTATCTAAATCTAATTGTCTGTCTGAGTCTATTCAAATTCATATCTTTTACACACCAACACCGTGCGCGCGTGTGTGGTGTGTGTGTGTGTGTGAGAGAGAGAGAGAGAGAGAGAGAGAGAGAGAGAGAGAGAGTGAGAGAGAGAGATAGGCAGTCAGATAAAAGGAGACTGAGATAGATAGAAGATAATATGTTATATATATATATATATATATTATATAATATTATATATATATATATATATTATATAAAAACAAATATTTATGGATCGACTTAGATAAATAGATAGATACTCTTCTAGCCAGTTGTGAGTTGGTTCTAAAGGACATTATTATATAGGCGTCTGCGACATGTAGCCGGAGGACCTCCTAATGCTTCTAGACTACATAACTACAGTATTCACACCCAAAGTTATTTCTCTAATTGATTGCCTCACCTTTAAAATTCGAGCCATGCTTACAAGAAACACATTTGTCAGTGGGAAGTTTTTTCTTTTCTTTCCCCAAAATAAATCTGCATTGGACTCAAACTTTACATACAAGCATTTCCATTTGCATTGGGTCTGTTTATAGACGTGATTTGAAGCCAAATATGGAATTATTGTATTATTTACATTTTTCGGACTGTTGTCCTCAATATTATATAGTTATATGCATAATTTCTATGCTGGAGGCACGTGGCATAAGGGTTAGACTCGTAGAAAATGGACTGGTTGTTCCGAGTTCAAATCCTGGTCTAAGCTATTTTGCATTTCACAATGCGCTAATACATTTGGGAACGGTAACTATACCTCCTACAGCTATGGGTAAATAGTAGGACTGACTGGGCTGTTCAACCTTGGTTAGGCAACTTTTCGAGGAGAAGGAAAACTCTGAATAGGGGCCGGATTAGCTCAGTCAGTAGAGCGTTCAGCTAGAAACCACAAGGTTCCTAGTTCGATACCGGTCCCCGCCAACTCAGCGTATGAGTAGCACAGGGATCTGTGCGGTAAAATAAGGAGCTGATGGTAGGTGTGGCACCGCTCAGATGCTAAAACATCATTGTCTAGCACTATTGAAAAGGGGATAGACTCCCTCGCTGACTGGCTGATACGACTTTAGGCCGCCCCGACGACTTTACTTTTACTTTTTTACATTCTGCTAAAGAATTTACCTTGTGTCGCATCCTGCTCGTGCAGAGGGGTTTAGTAAATGTATGTACATAACTTTGGACCAATGAGCCTCTATCCTTCTTCACGTGTTTCTGGTCGAACTCGGGGGTCTTCATGTCGTATCGGGAATCTTCACGGAACTTTGAACCGAACCATTTATTCAATCCATTCGATCAGAAACACCCGAAAGCCGGAGCGAACAGCAGCTAAAACGTTGTGTATATATTGCCTTAAAGATGAGGACAGCAGTCCGATAAATCAAAATAATACAAATTATCATGAATCATCTAAAAGAATTTCTGACAAATAATAGAATTATTGCTTTCTAAAAAACGCTTGAAAAAAAAAATTATCTTCAACCTTGGATGACAGGCAGGGAATAAAAGCAATAAGGGTTCCTTATATAAAGATCTGGAATTTAATTAAAAAACAAAAGATCTATTTTATCTTTATTCACGTGTGATTTTTTTATACGAGTTAATATACGCACATAATCTTATTACCATAAGAATATTGAATTAAATAATAAAAATGTCTATGCAGCAGCTTATTGGCTTAATTACAGTTAAGTGGTATCACTGAAGAAAAATGTAGGTCTCATGTCCTTCTCCTAGGAACAGATAAATAATATCTAATAATAATAGAAAATCATATACAGAGATGAGATAAATTATAGAAAATATCTATAGAAACATCGCTCACACATACACACACACATACACATACACACACATACAATATTATATATATATAATATAATAATATATATATATATATATATATATATATATATATTATATATATATATATTATATGTCTAGAAATGATATACAGAGAGCTGATAAATCATATCTATAGAAATTATATACAGAGACCAGGTGAAATTTATCTATAGAAATTATATAGAGAGCAGATAAATGATATCTATAGAAATGATATACAGTGACCCGATAAATGATATTATAGAAATTATATACAGAGACCCGATAAATGATATCTATAGAAATAATATACAGAGACCCGATTAATGATATCAATGGAAATTATATACAGACACCCGATAAATGATATCTATAGAAATTATATACAGTGCTGATAATGATATCTATAGACATTATATACAGAGACCCGATAAATCATATCTATAGAAATTATATACAGGGAGCAGATAAAGTATTTACATATAAATTATATTTATAGATCAGATAAATTATAGAATTATATAAATACATCATCACTTTAGTGAATAAGTCCTTCAACTTTGTAGCAGCACTAACTAAAATGTTTGATTTTAATATTAGATACATTTCAAATTTCTGTCTCGGCCTTTTGTTTTTTTACAACTTATATTTAGCCTTCTATGCATTGACTGACATTTAGATATTTTACGCCACTAAACTTAGTAAATTCATATTCATTGCATTAAGGACTGAAAATGTGTCCCATTACAATTGAGTCTAGATTACTGGCCTTTGGGGTAAAATCCATTTTGAGTTGTCATTTACTAAGCTTATATTCGTTTGGGATAATGTCAGAATTTTTCAATAGAATGTATTGCAAATTATTTTAATATAAAAAAGCATTGGAGATGATTCTACGGCAAAAGTCCATAACAATAGATTTTACTATAAAATACATTGCAGATAGTTTTACTCTAGACATCATTTTACTGTAAGAAGGCATCGCATATGATTTCATATAAAAATGAAATGAAAATTATTTTTCTATAAACACGCATTGCGATGATTTTGTATGAAAATGCATTGCAAATGATTTTGCTATAAAAACAATTAAAATTGATTTTACTATGAAAATGCATTGCAAAAATGCATTGCAAAAAATACTATAAACATGCATTGCTATGATTTTGCTATTAAAATGTATTGTAATGAATTTTGATATAAAGTACATTACAAAATATTCTGATATAAAATAAATTACAAATGATTTTACTATAAAAATGCATTTCTAATGATTTTGTGTAAAGATACATTGGAAATTAATTTTTTTATAAAAATCAAATGATTTCAATATAAAATCCACTGCAAATAATTTTACGATAATAAATGCATTGGAAATGATTTTTCTAAAAATACTTTGCAAATGATTTTACTATAAAAATATATTACTATGATTTTATTATGAAAATGCCTTACACATGATTTTACTATAAAAATGCATTGCATTGATTTTGTAAC
The DNA here is from genome assembly GCA_023376005.1 of Doryteuthis pealeii. Lineage (NCBI taxonomy): Eukaryota > Metazoa > Mollusca > Cephalopoda > Myopsida > Loliginidae > Doryteuthis > Doryteuthis pealeii. Next base: position 91,183,356 of record CM042161.1, read on the forward strand.
AGAATGCATTCTAAATAATTTTGATATAAAAAGCATTGGCAAAAATTTTGTTATAAAAACACATCACAAGTGATTTCATTATAAAAATGCATTGTACACCACTTATTATAAAAATGCATTGTAAATGGATTATTATAAAAATACATTGCATAAAACATTGCTATTTAAATACTGATATGCCTCAGTTGTGTAACACTATCGAATCTCTCCTTCGACCATTCGAATCGATTCAACGATCGTTCCTTTCAGTTTGGTACATTTTCATATAGACAGTTTTTATCAGAATGGATCAACTTCGCTATCTCGCTTTCTTTCTTCGAAGTGTCCATTGTTCATTTCCTCTTAAAAAAATCTCTTTTATCTCAAATGTCTGAGAATCGCGTCTGATGTACCATAAAATTTACTTAACCGACATCCTTTCGCACTGGCCGTTATTGAGCGCCCAAAACGCGCCTATCAATCCAGTAATAATCTCCTTTACTTAATGCAAGTCACGCTTGGCATTGAATTTAATATTAAGAATTGTAAACGATTTCTTTCGCTGTTTATTTTCTTTTGTCTTTCCTGTCTAAAGTATTTTCGCCAGACGGTGTGGCCATTATATAAGTGTATTATCTTCCTAATCGATTTAGAGCATCGCTTAAAACTTCTGTAATCTTATCAGACATTGAGCATGTGTAGATCGTAGGTAATGTAATCAGCGAAAAAGCTTTCAATTATGTTGGCTAGGAAAAATGGTCAAACCTTTCTTATTCTACCGCTACTGAAGTATTGAAACAATTGGCCGTGATGTTCTTGGCTTAGCGGTTCCAATTCACAACCTTTAAACTGCCATGAGTATTACATTTCTACTAATATAGAGTTAGCCCAAGGGGCTTAGGCTAACTACTAAGAAGTTGAGACCAGCGTTTTAAATTACCAACTCGACTGGTTGGTTTGGTTGGTGTGTTTTACAGCATATCAAACATTTTGAATGTAGTAATATCTCATCCACAGAAAGTGTAATTAATGCATACACATGGAAGTCATGGTTTGCTATATCAGTTATATGGAAATCAGATCTCACCGATAAGTTAAAGCGACAATTTTTTCAGGCCATGGTGGTATCAGTGCTATTGTAATGGCTGCACATTTAGACTTTGATGAGGCGCCTGGAGAATAGACTAGATAGGCGTTGCCCAAGATTGCTGCTTGCTATCTTGAACAAATTGTGCCCCCACACCCCAAAGAAAGCAGCTATACGGCCACCTATCCCTATCATATAAACCATCCATGCAAGACGGACAAGGACATGCTGGACTTCCTGCTGGGTGGAGAAGTAAGGATGAACTCATAAGCGACATCCCTCCTGTGGAAACGCAGCAGTTGGCCATGCCAGTGCGGGTCGTCCAGCAAGGACTTACATAATACCAGCTCTGTGTGGGATACTGCATGCTGTGCCGGGAGGCCACCCGGGGAAAATGAATGATAGGAATGGTTGTCGAGAGATTATCATGGATGTCCGTGCTGCTGCGCGGACATGAATGATGAATGATGATGATGATGATGATGATGAATGACGAATCAAATCATTTTGATATTCGGTTTCTTACAGTACCTGCTGTTGATTATGATTACCCATTTAAGTATTGAACAGGCTCATCGCTGGTTAATTTCGGTGATCTTGTTGGAACTGGTGCTTACAACGTTTAACAAGGGATTTAACTTTACTCTGAAATCTAACCTGGAGATTTTCTCCGATGGAGTAGAGCCTAGTGTATTAAGTTAAATACTATACAATTCTCTGTAAAATGGCGTGACTTTGATTCTGGTGTCAGATTTTAAATATTAACTTTCCAAACATAACTCAATTAATATTTAATATTATTATAATATAAAAATATATGTAATTAATAATATAATAATATTTTAATCGTCCATCGGTATTCTTTTCGGGTTGGTACTTTCTACAATTTCTCGGTAGACTGTGAATTCAGGAGTGTATTTTTTTTTTTTTACCTTAGTCTGCCGGACAGATGTTAGTGGATAAATGAAATGATGTCCAATTTATATATTTTAAATTTTTCAACTGGGATTAATACTTTTAACAAAATTTGTTATTTGAGAAGAGAGGGTTTTATTATTAAAGAACCGAAACCTAACTAGGAGAGAGACAGACTTGTCATTTTTCACGAGATCTCCAAAAGACACGTGACTTCCCACGACACGCCCGCCTCAAATCCCAGGGAAAGACGATTTTTTTTATTGTCCTCTTCCACACTTGCAATAAACATTTCATTCTTATACATTTCTTGTTTTGAACTGTAAAACGTAAATATATAATAGAACACCAGTTTAGCCTGACCAGCAAACCGCCCTGTCGTCTGGGGGCTGTAGAATCATAATTAATTAATGTAATAATATTTTAGAGGCAATGCATTCACATTAGAGTAGGTTGATTTTTCACTTTACAAAAATCCAAATTCTCTCAAACAATGGAAGTTTGTGAGGTGATATAATAAATACTGATACCAAAAACTAGATCTCGTTATTTTCACGCATTCTTTGAGGAAACAGCATCAAAGATCTACTAAAATGCACCAAAATCCTCGTTTTCGCAAAATTTAGCCTAGAAATTGTTAGAAAAATTTAGCAATTTCAATATTTAAACAGAAAGACTTGTACAATTTAAACGAAAAGAATAAAATATACTAGAACTCAAATTAACTGTAAAAAATTACCACACAAAATATTTTGTTCAAAACTTTGTCTTCGTTTGAGGAAATATATTTCAATCTTTTAAAATATTATCACTGTTACAGCTTACTTATTAGGTAAGAGCAGTATATTCGAGTGTGCGGTAGTGATGGGGGGCATATTTTTTAATTTGAGTTCTAGTTATATTTTATTCTTTTCGTTTAAATGTACAAGTCTTTCTGTTTTTAAATATTGAAATTGCTAAATTTTCTAACCAATTTCTAGGCTAAAATTTTGGAAAAACGAGGATTTTTTGGTGCATTTTAGTAGATCTTTGATGCTGTTTCCTCAAAGAATGGTGAAAATACGAGATCTAGTTTTTGGTATCAGTATTTATTATATCACCTCACAACTTCCATTGTTTGAGAGAATTTGGTATTTTTGTAAAAGTGAAAAATCAACCTACTCTAATGTGAATGCATTGCCTCTAAAATATTATTACATTAATTAATTATTATTCTACAGCCCCAGACGACAGGGCGGTTTGCTGGTCAGGCTACACTGGTGTTTCTATTTATATATTTACGTTTTACAGTCAAAACAAGAAATGTATAAGAATGAAATGTTTATTGCAAGTGTGGGAGAGACAATAAAAAAAATCGTCTTCCCTGGGATTTGAGGGGGGCGTGTCGTGGGAAGTCACGTGTCTTTGGAGATCTCGTGAAAAATGACAAGTCTGTCTCTTCTCCTAGTTAGGTTTCGGTTCTTTTAATAGATAAAACCTCTCTTCTCAAATAACAAATTTTGTTAAAAGTATTAATCCCAGTTGAAAAATTTAAAATATATAAATTGGACTTCATTTCATATTCCACTAACATCTGTCCGGCAGACTAAGGTAAAAAAAAAAAATACACTCCTGAATTCACAGTCTACCGAGAATGTAGAAAGTACCAACCGAAAGAATACCCGATGGACGATTAAAATATTATTATATTATTAATTATCATATTATTATATTATTAATAATATTAATAATTAATTGAGTTATGTTTGGGAAAGTTAATATTAAAATCTGACACCAGAATCAAAGTCACGGCCATTTTACAGAGAATTGTATAGTATTTAACTTAATACACTAGGCTCTACTCCATCGGAGAAAATCTCCAGGTTAGATTTCAGAGTAAAGTTAAATCCCTTGGTTAAACGTTGTAAGCACCAGTTCCAACAAGATCACCGAAATTAACCAGCGATGAGCCTGTTCAATACTTAAATGGGTAATCATTAATCAACAGCAGGTACTGTAAGAAACCGAATATCAAAATGATTTGATTCGGCATTCATCATCATCATCATCATCATCATCATCATCATGTCGCGCCAGCAGCACGGACATCCATGATAATCTCTCGACAACCATTCCTATCATTCATTTTCCCCGGGTGGTCCTCGGCACAGCATGCAGTATCCACACAGAGCTGGTATATGTAAGTCCTTGCTGGACGACCCGCACTGGCATGGCCAACTGCTGGTTTCCACAGGAGGATGTCGCTTATGAGTTCATCCTTACTTCTCCAGCAGAGTCCAGCATGTCTTGTCCGTCTTGCATGGATGGTTTATATGATAGGGGATAGGTGGCCGTATAGCTGCTTTCTTTGGGGTGGGGGGCACAATTTGTTCAAGATAGCAAGCAGCAATCTTGGGCAACGCCTATCTAGTCTATTCTCCAGGCGCCTCATCAAGGTCTAAATGGTGCAGCCATACAATAGCACTGATACCACCATGGCCTGAAAAAATTGTCGCTTTAACTTATCGGTGAGATCTGATTTCCATATAACTGATATAGCAAACCATGACTTCCATGTGTATGCATTAATTACACTTTCTGTGGATGAGATATTACTACATTCAAAATGTTTGATATGCTGTTAAAACACACCACCAAACAACCAGTCGAGTTGGTAATTTAAAAAACGCTGGTCTCAACTTTCTTAGTAGTTAGCCTAAGCCCCTTGGGCTAACTCTATATTAGTAGAAATGTAATACTCATGGCAGTTTAAAGGTTGTGAATTGGAACCGCTAAGCCAAGAACATCACGGCCAATTGTTTCAATACTTCAGTAGCGGTAGAATAAGAAAGGTTTGACCATTTTCCTAGCCAACATAATTGAAAGCTTTTCGCTGATTACATTACCTACGATCTACACATGCTCAATGTCTGATAAGATTACAGAAGTTTTAAGCGATGCTCTAAATCGATTAGGAAGATAATACACTTATAATAATGCCACACCGTCTGGCGAAATACTTTAGACAGGAAAGACAAAAGAAAATAAACAGCGAAAGAATCGTTTACAATTCTTAATTATTAAATTCAATGCCAAGCGTGACACTTGCATTAAGTAAAGGAGATTATTACTGGGATTGATAGCGCGTTTTGGGCGCTCAATAACGGCCAGTGCGAAGGATGTCGGTTAAGTAAATTTATGGTACATCAGACGCGATTCTCAGACATTTGAGATAAAAGAGATTTTTTTAAGAGGAAATGAACAATGGACACTTCGAAGAAAGAAAGCGAGATAGCGAAGTTGATCCATTCTGATAAAAAACTGTCTATATGAAAATGTAACCAAACTGAAAAGGAAACGATCGTTGAATCGATTCGAATGGTCGAAGGAGAGATTCGATAGTGTTACAGCAACTGAGGCATATCAGTATTTAAATAGCAATGTTTTATGCAATGTATTTTTATAATAATCCATTTACAATGCTTTTTATAATAAGTGGTGTACAATGCATTTTATAATGAAATCACTTGTGATGTGTTTTTATAACAAAATTTTTGTTCCAATGCTTTTTATATCAAAATTATTTAGAATGCATTCTGTTACAAATCAATGCAATGCATTTTAATAGTAAAATCATGTGTAAGGCATTTTCATAAATAAAATCATAGTAATATATTTTTATAGTAAAATCATTTGCAAAGTATTTTTAGAAAAATCAGTTTCCAATGCATTTATTATCGTAAAATTATTTGCAGTGGATTTTATATTTGAAATCATTTGATTTTTATAAAAAAATTAATTTCCAATGTATCTTTACACAAAATCATTAGAAATGCATTTTTATAGTAAAAATCATTTGTAATTTATTTTATAATCAGATATTTTTGTAATGTACTTTATATCAAATTCATTACAATACATTTTAATAGCAAAATCATAGCAATGCATGTTTTATAGTATTTTTTTGCAATGCATTTTTGCAATGCCATTTTCATAGTAAAATCAATTTTTAATTGTTTTTATAGCAAAATCATTTGCAATGCATTTCATACAAAATCATCGCAATGCGTGTTTATAGAAAAATAATTTTCATTTCATTTTATATGATCATCATATGCGATGCCTTCTTACAGTAAAATGATGTCTAGAGTAAAACTATCTGCAATGTTATTTTATAGTAAAATCTATTGTTATGGACTTTTGCCGTAGAATCATCTCGCAATGCTTTTTTATATTAAAATAATTTGCAATACTTCTATTGAAAAATTCTGACATTACCAAACGAATATAAGCTTAGTAAATGACAACTCAAAATGGATTTTACCCAAAGGCCAGTAATCTAGACTCAATTGTTAATGGGACACATTTTCAGTCCTTATATGCAATGAATATGAATTTACTAAGTTTAGTGGCGTAAAATATCTAAATGTCAGTCATGCATAGAAGGCTAAATATAAGTTGTCAAAAAACAAAGGCCGAGACAGAAATTTGAAATGTATCTAATATTAAAATCAAACATTTTAGTTAGTGCTGCTATCAAAGTTGAAAGGAACTATTCACTAACGTGATGATGTTTTTTATATAATTCTATAATTTATCTGATCTATAAATATAATTTATATGTAAAATACTTTATCTGCTCCCTGTATATAATTTTCATCAAGATATGATTTATCGGGTCTCTGTATATAAATGTCTATAGATATCATTATCAGCACTGTATATAATTTCTATAGTATCATTTATCAGGGTGTTGTATATAATTTCCATTGATATCATTAATCGGGTCTGTATATTATTTCTATAGATATCATTTATCGGGTCTCTGTTAATTCTAATTTCTATAGATTATCATTTATCGGGTCCACTGTATCGTCATTTCTATAGATATCATTTATCTGCTCTCTATATATTTCTATAGAATAAATTTCACCTGGTCTCTGTATATAATTTCTATAGATATGATTTATCAGCTCTCTGTATATCATTTCTAAGACATTAATATTATATATTAATATATATATATATAATATATATATATATATATATTATATATATATAATATATATATATAGTGTATGTGTGTGTATGTTGTTTATGTGTGTGTGTATGTGTGAGCGAGTGTTTCTATAGTATTTTCTATAATTTATCTCTCTGCTGTATTGATTTCTTTATTAATTAGTATTATGGGTATCTGTTCTAGGAGAAGGACATGAGACTACATTTTTCTTCAGTGATACCAGACTTACTGTAATTAAGCCAAATATAGGCTGCTGCATAGACATTTTTATTAATTTTTTTTTTTTTTTTTTTTTTTTTTTTTTTTTTTTTTTTTTTTTTTTTTTTTTTTTATTTTCAATATTACTTATGGTAATAAGATTTATTGGTTGCGTATATTACTCGTATAAAAAAATCACACGTGAATAAAGATAAATATGATCTTTTGTTTTTTATTAATTCCAGATCTTTATATAAGGAACTTATTGTTTTATTCCTGCTGTCATACAAGGTTGAAGATAATTTTTTTTTTTCATAGCGTTTTTAGAAAGCAAATAATTCTATTATTTGTCAGAAATTCTTTTAGATGATTCGCATGATAATTTGTTATTAATTTTGAATTTATCGGAACTGCTGTCCTCATCTTTAAGGGCAATATATAAACAACGTTTTAGCTGCGCTTTCGCTCGGCTTCGGGTGTTTCTGATCGATGGATTGAAATAAATGGTTCGGTTCAAAGTTCCGTGAAGAATTCCCGATTACGACATGAGACCCCGCCGAGTTCGAACCAAGAAAACGTGAAAGAAGGATAGAGGCTCATTGGTTCCAAAGTATGTACATACATTTACTAACCCCTCTGCAGAGCAGGATGCGACACGGTAAATTCTTTAGCAGAATGTAAAAAGTAAAAGTAAAGTCGTCGGGCGGCCTAAAGTCGGTATCAGCCAGTCAGCGAGGAGTTCTATCCCCTTTCAATAGTGCTAGACCATGAGATTGTTTTAGCATCTGAGGCGGAGTGCCACACCTACATCAGCTCCTTATTTTACCGCACAGATCCCTGTGCTACTCATACGCTGAGTTGGCGGGGACCGGTATCGAACTAGGAACCTTGTGGTTTTCTAGCTGAACGCTCTATCTGACTGAGCTAATCCGGCCGCCTATTCAGAGTTTTCTTCTTCCTCGGAAAAGTTGCCTACAAGGTGAACAGCCCAGTCCAGTCCGCTACTATTTACGCCATAGCTGTGGGAGTATAGTTACGTTCCCAATGTATTAGCGGCTATGTGAAATGCAAATAGCTTAGGACAGGATTTTGAACTCGGAAACAACCAGTCCATTTTCTACGAGTCTAACCCTTATGCACGTGCCTGCCAGCATAGAAATTATGGCATATACTATAAATATGAGGACACAAGTCCGAAAAATGTAATAATACAATAATTCTCATATTTGGGCTTTCAAATGCAACAGTCTAGTAAACAGACCCATGCAAATGGAAATGCTTGTATGTAAAGTTTGAGTGCCAATGCAGATTTTATTTTGGGGGAAAGAAAAGAAAACTTCCCACTGAACAAATGTGTTTCTTGTAAGCATGGTGAATTTTTAAAGGTGAAGGCATCAATTAGAGAAATAACTTTGGGTGAATGACTGTAGTTATCGTAGTCTAGAGCATTAGGAGGTCCTCCGGCTACATGTGAGACGCCTATATAATAATGTCCTTTAGAAACCAACTCACAACTGGCTAGAAGAGTATCTATCTATTTATCTAAGTCGATCCAATAATATTTGTTTTTATATATATATATTATATATATAATTATATATATATATATATATATATATAATATATATATACTATTCTTCTATCTATCTCAGTCTCCTTTTATTCTGACTGCCTATCTCTCTTCTCACTCTCTCTCTCTCCTCTTCTCTCTCTCTCTCTCTCTCTCTGCTCAACACACCCACATACAGCACACGCGGCAC
>CM042161.1:91192393-91207393 GCA_023376005.1 Doryteuthis pealeii
TTAGAAAAAGCATCTAAAGCCTCTATCTTCTCCCCTCTCTCTCTCTCTCTCTCTTTCTCCTTCTCTTTCGCTCTTCTGTTTCTCTGTCTCTCTAACTCCTCTCACTTCAGGCACTCCCTCTGTGTGTGGGTGTATGTGTTTGTTTTGTGTGTTGTTTTTATGTTGTAATATAAGCAAAAAATAGAATCGATTGCAACTTTAGTTGGACGCAGGACGGGATTCTTATGTCAATGACGTCCGACTCACTTACGTTTTTTCGTGAAGGACACCGTTTTCTGTAAAACTGCCAGAATTTATAGTTGGTGGTTGGTTGGTTGGTTATATTTTACGGCATGGGTAACCATTGGTTTTAAATACCGAAGACATTTTTGTTTCATTCAGTATTATGGTAATCAATTTTTTGTTTGGTTTAGTTGTTTGTTTTACGGCATAATCAACCTCGTGGTCATTTAATGCCGATAAAGTTTTGAAATAAATCAATTCTTAATGGATAATACGATTTTTTTATAAATACATTTTTCTATTTAACCAGATGGACTCTAACAGGTACTACCAATCGGGTTAGAGTGGACCAGGGAGATGGTGTATGAAAGGGGTGCTCAAAATTTCAAACCTCCAAAACTGGAACCTCACATCAGATAGAGTTTAACTCATCCCAGGACATGTAGACCCGCATCCACGCTTCTAGCACCATATGATAAAAGGGTTGGAGCTTGCATAAGGGGCGAAGGGTTGGGAAAAAAAATCATATAGGTGCTACGGCTTGAGTGACAGCCGATTGATCGGAGGGCTTCCGACCGCCGTCTAGCAAAGTGGAGTATTGCATGTCATGCTGCTCATCAGCTGGGCTCTATCCTTAAGTACCAGGGTCGCCACCACGGCAACAGGTGGCCGCATTACGGGAGTCTTAACCCTCTGTAGAGTGCAGTCGGTGCATTCTAACGCCAGCCGACAGGGTGGTCAATTTTATAAAACTTTTCTATTAATCCGTAGATGGGGACCTAACAAGTACTATTACTCCGTCAGAGTGGACCCTAGGAGCAATGGTGATGCTAAGGTGCCCTAAATTCCCCAGACCTCTATAAGTGGAACCTCCATCTATATATATATATTTACCAACCTCCGCCGAGCAGGAGTGAACAAAGGTCAATTTCTTAAGCAGAGTTCAACAGTTTTCTTCTTATAGACCGTTGCCAACCATGGTTAAAGAGCCAGTGTCCCTACTATTTACATATCTGGGGGGAGAAGATTCATACCTTTCCCAGGTATTAGCGCTAAGTGAATGCAGTTATCACGTCTAGGATTTGAAGTCGGGGCGACGAGTCCATTTCTATGGCATTAACCATTACACCACGGCTTCTAGCATTATATAAGGGCAGTTTGTGTGTATATATGTACGGAGGAAATACAAAAAATTAATGAAAAGCAATATATTATATAATATTATTATTATATTATATAATCAATGGTAATATATGGGTTTTACATCATAATTGAAGTTTCATGGTAATCCAATCATCAGAGTTCAATGGTTGAGATCTTAAAACAGTCGGAAATGGTTGAGATTTTAAAAACCAGTAATTTTTTAGCGTTTATATGAATGTTTTCACGCGATGGGAATATAAGGTAAAATTGTTTTTTTAATATATATATATATATATATATATATATATTATATATATATATATATACTCATTCAAATATACTCTTGTTTTTTTTAAACAAAAATAATAAATATTTGATGAATATTCGTGAAGATAATTCAAAAATAAAATGTTAATGATAACAGCATGGATTTATTTTGCATTTAGTATTTTAAATATGAGACATTATTTTTTCTGTTTAGAGTGTGTGGATCAACGCAAGGTCTTTTTAGATAGGGATTTTAATGGGGCATCCTGCGAGGATCAAACTCGTGATTCAACAATTATGGATCTGCTAGACTACTTTTTGCACACACCCCTAATACACAAACAACGCCGTGTAGCCGCTTCTAGTAAACATTAAAATATAATGTAAATAAATTAAAGAAAAAAATGTATAGAAAAATATTTTTTATTTATATATTAATATGGATAAGAGATTTATTTTTAACTTTTTAAATCCCAAGCAACGCCGGGTAGCTCTAATATTATATATTGGTTGTTACAATAAAAACAAAATAAAACAAAAAGCAAAACAATGAAATATAAAAAAATAAACATTTAAAGAATAAATATAAATGAATAAAATTGAAAAAAGGTTTGTTAACTGGCGAGCATAAAGGTTAATTTGTGTTTTTTAATGAAAATACAAAACGGGGATGTAACCCTATTAAGACAAATGGCTGAACAAGACGTCTGAAATTATTTGAATTTTTAGATAAGTTTTGATATAAATCGTTTTGATTTTTCGGACTGTTGATTTCATCTTTATAGTGAAATATATATACAACGTTTCGGCCGATGTACCCTCCGGCCTTTTTCAGGTGTTCCTTATAATACATTGTGGCAGCTGCTCTCAAACCGTTAAAGTGTCAAACTTTTGCCTCCGAGCATCGCAATGCTTCAGCTTGGGATACCAAAAATAGTCAGAATGATTCCCAAGCTGCATATGTACACCACAGGGACACATGTGACCACAACTGTGACATAAGAAATGCGTGTGTATTTAAAATAACAAGAACAAAAGGAAAATCAAACAGAAGAAAACAGTTCATCACGAAAAGCATAATACAAATAAAACCCACAACTTCATTGTTGTTTTGTACAACGTTTCGGCCGATATGCCCTCCGGCCTTCTTCAGGTATTTCCAGGTATTTTCCGGGAAGCTTCTCGGACTCGGGAAGCTTCTCGGACTCGGGAACCTTCTTTTCGAACTCGGGAACTTTCTTGTCGTAATCGGGAGCCATCACGGAACTTTGAACCTAAACCTTTATTTATTCCACGGGGGCATATCGTCCAAAACGTTGTACAAATAACAATGAAGATGGGGACAATAGTCCGAATAACGCAGATAATACTAATTTCAAGCCTCATTCAAACATTCGAGAATAAAACCCAGTCTTCTACTGACAATTTACGTCCAGGTTTTGCAGCATATTCCATTCCCCACCAATGAATACTAAATGTTCGATACTAAAAGACAGAAACATCCACAAATTGAAAAAAAAATGATTAAATAGCAAAAGAAAAAAAAATATTGTAGAATAATAATTAAATCCGATGCGTCATCAGAAATAAAATTCTAATAACAAAAAATATCTGATATTTTAAAACTGTCATCTTTTCTCATATAATAAATATAATATAAATATATATTGCGAAAAAAAATTTAATTTATTTGATAGACTTCATGCGCTGCCAAAAACAATATATTGGAAAGTCAGAACGGCCTTTGTTTTTCTTAGACTAAATACTATAAGAGAGAATGAAATCTATGGAATACAGCAAACTAATACCCACAGAACAACATTTCCGCTCAAACGATCAGGATTTTAACAGAGATGTAAGCTTCACATCACAGAAATAATAGAAAAGTATATTGAACAATATAACGGTGATGATAGAAACACAAATGAGTAATTCCATGTTAAATCATCGAGAAAAAAGTAAAATTGTCACCCACCCACTGCAATTTTTCTATAATTTCGTCCAGAATAATAATCTAATTCCGATGCGTCATCAGAATAAAATTCCAATAACGAAAAATATCTGATATTTTAAAACTGTCATCTTTTTTCTCATATGAAGAAATATAAATAAAGTAAGACAATCCCCAAAATCTGAATTTCCAATTCCAAAAATTGGTCGAGGGGTGCAAAAAATGGTGACCTTTTGTAATCTATCTTTTTCTGTAAAATGAGTTCTAGAGTTCATCATTATCGTTAATAACTTATTAATGGTTAGTTTTGTGCCTATTTTAAAAGCATTTTTGGATTCCTCAGACCAAAAAGCTTTTATAAACCAACTTTTAGATGTAGGGAAGCTTAGGCAAAATAGACACAAAATTAATTGAAGTAATCTCACACGCACAAGAATTTCAATACCTAAGTTTTCTCGAAAATTATGATCAGGAAAACGAATGGTAAACCTTGGTAGTAAATCTCTGCGATTTTATTCGACTCTATTATATATTTAGCACTTTTTACAAGGCTACAAATATTTCTATTGCTTTTTCTACGAGGAGACATTTTCTTTTTGCAATATATGTATGATGCTTTAACACTAATTCGATTGAATTAGGAGATAAAACGGGGCTTTGTTTAACAGAATAGCACTAATTTGACTAAATAAGGGGATAACTTCAGAAAAAAAATCCAACTTATGCTTTTATTTAGTTAAATTAATATTAAATCATCATTTCTATACTATTGAACAGGCATCGCGTTTTTCAACTTATCCCTTTTTTAATATAAAAATAAGAATGATACATGTATTCATATATAAGAAATATAACATAAAAAATTATATGTACTCACATACACACACACACACACACACACACACACACATATATATATATATATATATATATATATATATAATATTATATATTATATATATATATATATGAACTCTAAAACTCATTTTACAGAAAAGATAGATTAAAAGGTCGCCATTTTTGCGCCCCTCGACCAATTTTTGGAAATTGGAAGCTCAGATTTTGGGGATTGTCTTACTTTAACATAGTCCATACTTGGACGAAATTATATAAAATTGAAGTGGGTGGGTGACAATTTACTTTTTTTGACAGTCAGGGTTCGAATCACGCACAAGGCGGTCTTCCTTTCTATAGCTGGGGTGATGAGTCCTAATAGGCCGAAATGTACTTACAGATATTGATTTTTCTCGATTTGTTTAGCCTTACATTTGAATAGGTATGCCCGCCTAATTAATTAATTATCAATTAATTAACTTTCAAAAATTAGGGAACGACTTTAATTAAGCACATATTCTCCCAAAAATTGTCGGCTAAAAAGCCATATCAAAACACATCGTTTGTGTATTTACTTCTCACACACATATATATATATATATATATATATATATACGCATACACATATATAATTATGGTTGTACAATAAAAGATTTGAAATTACTGTTGTTCCTTGTGAAGCGAAGCGCTGCTTTTAATTAATTCTAATTAAACTTTATATAAATTCATAAATATAATATGTTGTACTTAAATTTATAATTAAAATTTCTGAATGTTCCCGATGAGTTTTACTATTCTAACCGTTTCAACGAAATGTCAAATTGAGTGGAATAACATTTTAGTCTAATATTAATTATTGCCAGTAAAGGTAATAAGTTATAAAATTCCTTGGCGTTACTTGATTATTTTCATATGAAACAGAGACACTACACGGACTTTACTTTATTTCGCTCATTGCCATTATTTAGGCGAAAAACTAATTACGATAATCACGTTTTGAATTATTACGTTGTCATGACAACCTGGATAGGCAGTTGTAATGGTCTCTAATACGCTTTCTAAAATCATAAAAGAAAATCAAAATTATTATCTGACGATACTCGCACATGCGTTTGATTTGGTTTCCTTAATGGGATATCCACCTTCTTGGATTATTTAATTAATGCCATCCTTTTACAAGAATAGTAGTGGTACTGTTTAATTTATCCAGTGTGGAGATGTCTCCATTTTGCTTTAAATACATTAATTCAAATAATCTATTCTATCTTTTTAAACATTTTATTTTTGTAACTCGAATCTAGGCGGGATTCTGTGGCTTCGGCTACTGGACTGGTAAATACCCAGGTAACATCTGCTCCCTTGATTTAAAAGGGCAAGGCTGGGTTTATTGCCCAGTGTCTGAGATGCCCCCTTGAGAGGGAATGCCGACGGGATCCACGCATTTTTTGTGCCCGCCATCCCATAAGCTTCGGTTCGTGGGTGGTTCCGCATTAAACGATCTTGTGTCATACCCGCATACGTGGGATGCGAGGTAAATTAGTATCAGTGTTACAAATGAAATAATAATAAGAAACGCAACGAGTATTAAAGATAGGAAAACCTTTTTAAGCAAAGATACAAGGTTAACAGAGTAATTAGCAATTGCTATGTTGGATTAACGTGATATCTTGTTTCTCTCTTCAGAGATTTCGTCAGACATTATTCATAGGTAAAAACAAACAATTCCTTTGTCATTATTTAAGTACTATATGACATTTATGAAGTCATAATTTTCATCTATTAAATAAGAATGTTTAGCGTTTTATCTTTTATTTTATTTACAGCAATTTAAAAGGAAATCAATGTGTATATCCTGTAAGATTGCCAATTCCATGATTTTTGGCAGATAAAACTCGGTTGAGTCAAAAGTTTTGCAGGATTGTGGTACTTGCACTAAAACGACGATACGTAACGGGAACAAACCACGCCGCTAAGACTTATACAAAGAGGCTACTATCAGCACAGGACGCAACAGGGTCGTTTGTTTACCCCATTTCTTAGTGGGAATGGTCAGTGAAGAATATATAGCGCTACTATATTCTGGGTGTGGGAGATTTCATTACATTAGTAGTACTGTGAGGATTAAAATAAAAATTAAATTAAATTAAAAGGAAAAAAGCAATAAACTCCCATGGGTCTTCACCGGAAGAACCTACCGCGCATGCGCGAGAAAAGGGAGCGACTTGTGACTTTTAGGCCGTCACTGGGTCTAGTCGCTCATACTAACCAGGGAGATATTCCCTTGCTACAGTCAACTATGACCGAGAATAAAGTCTAAGTCATTAAAACCACCTTCTGTCTTTGTCTCATTCTTCTTAATTCTTTAAATTCCTTTCTTTTCAGCGCGACCACCAAATGAGATGGGGTTAAAAGCGAAAACCCTAGGAACATGTGTTACATAATCTATGCGGTGGCATAAGATTATTGTCAATCCCCTGTATTTCTAAAGGGATGGCCCTTTTCATACCATGGGTGGAACTTTCCATGGAATAGTACAGAAAGCCCGCCAAATTACGTGAAGGCACGTGGGACCTGGTTTGGTCCTCAGTTTTCTGTTTGACGTCAGGCAGATAAGGTCTTTCTGCCTTAGCTGAAGCTCACTGCATACGCGCGCTATGTTAGTCAGATAATTAGTTACATGAAATGTATAGTTAAGGAAATAAAAGCTTAAGAAAAATAACACGGTCTTGTGATTAATGGATGTCTTGGTAACAAGACTGATTAGAAGAAGAAATGAGTTAAGTGCGACCGACGACCAAGACGAAGTCACCAAGACGAAGCGAAGATGTTAGAAGAGACCTAGAAGAACTTAAGATGTCAGAAGAAAAGAAAAAGAACAGAAGTAAGAAGTAAGTAATGAGTAGGGTATGCAAAACACGCACAGAGAATATCCAGTTACATTTAAACCATTAAAAGACCTAAACCTCTTGCTACCATGTTCTACCGTAGTTGATTGTATGCTAACACCTTGTTATCGCTTTACACCATGTATGATTTAAAAGCCTCACAGATGAATGTGCAACGTAGTGTAGTTCGGGAGAGTGTGGTTAGGGTTAGGGGTTAGTTTTATAATTTAAAAAAAACCTCTAAGAATCGTATTTTAACAAGCAAACGGATGTTGATGGTGTAAATGAAAAAACTGTACTTATGAGTCAGCAAAGCAAAAGGGGTGCCTAAAGGTCATATGGTCCAAAAAACTAGCTGCGAACTAAACAAGAATGCTCTGAGCTGTCTTGAACAAATCTTGGAAACACCACCCCATAAAAAGCAACTATACGGCCACTTACCTCCTATCACACAAACCGTCCAAATAAGACATGGTAGTTAATCATTATAATAGCCAGATATTTCAAGAAATTTAGCACAGGTTGCAAGAACATTAGACAAGGTTAGGTAAAACTACAACGTGGATTCCAAGGCTGTGCTCCAAGCAATAGAACCAGGCTGTTATATACTCGATTGACTTTGGTATATTAAGGGGAGAGAGGAGAGGAGATGCATTCTTACTCTTTCTGCTTTGTCGGCGCCCATCTTCTTCTGACGGGCTTCCTTCTGTTGGAATTGGTGTCGGTGCTTATTTTTGTTGTTTGTAGTAATTAAGCAATACTTAATTCTTTTTATGAGACGATTTTTCTTTATTAAAAGCTCAAAGCCCAAAAGAGTTTGCAACTGCGCTGTGAGAAGTTGGCATCCTGGGAGTAAATTACCTTTGCGTCTGCTTCTTTCAGCTAACGACCAAAATATAACCCACTAAACTTAACTTCTACTCTCACGATTTCCCATTAGCAGAAGCGTGGGGGTCAACTAAAGGTAATTACCAGTCAATAATATACCCCCCCCCCCGATTTTGAATTTCACCGAATTCTAATTCAAAATCTAACTACACTTACAGATATAATTGGTAGGCTACCCACGAATTATGTAACACAACAAGGAGGATGTCCGTGTGGCGTAGAGGTTAACCTGCTAGACTACAACATCGTAGTAAGCGAGTTCGAACTCCACTCACTATTATGTTCGTCTCGAACTAATACCCTTGGGAAAGGCATGAACTCTTTCATGCCCCATTCTATAGGTTAAACAGTACCACTACTTTTCTACAACAATGTTTTGGCATTCAATAATCCACGAAAGTTGATATGTCAGTAAGTCTACTGTTGGTTTGAACAACAGCAGCTAACTAAGTACAACTTAAGCAGTGTCCAAGACAGTTGGTATATATAGAAATCAAGAATGAACCATTCATGAATTTGGGTGATTTGGGTTATTCCATTCCTTGAGTTCTGATTGGCTGCTTGACTGCTTGATTTGAATGACTTATATATATCCTGTCATTCTGCAGTAGACTTTGTGACATTCGGGTTTGTATTCAAGTTACAACCGTTTGTTGCCTTGTCTTCCCAGTTCGACGGTAATTGGAACTTTAATTATTCTTCAATTAAACAACGAAACTAAACCAAATAATATCCGGTGAGTAGCTATCGAAGAGTATCAGGCGAGCTCGGAATCTTACACACTAGTGTGTTTCGACACCTCGCTAAAAACATCCAGAGCTGCTAAAGCTTTATTCATGTTACTGTAAAACATTTAACTCACCCTTGCATAAACACTCCACAGATTCGTTTTTCACGTTTTCTTTCTCTTCCATTCTATCTGATGTTTTATTTATAGATTCAATCACAGTTTACACGGTAAATGATTTAATATGTGAATTGCTTTGCAATTAATTTTACTAGACAAATGATAGGAAAGGCTTGTCGATGGCTTTAATGCCTGCGTTAGTGAATGAAAGGAAGAATTGCATTTAAAATGGAAATGCGTTGTTAAAGATATGCGTCTTGGAAATGGACAATTATAAACAGAGTGATTATCTGTGGTTCGGAATAAATAGAAATTTAGCAAGTGATTAAAATCATTGCATCTCTAATGTGTTTAAGTTACACACACACACACACACACACACATATATATATATATATATATATATATATATATATATATATATATTATCATAAAGGTACACGGTAATAACTTCCTCGGGTTTCACCATAAGGATCTTCAGGGTTAAATCCACTGGATTAATCAAGATATTGATTAATTGCAGTCGATTTCATGTGTGTGTTTTTTCGCGATAAACGGTTGATTATAGGTCCGCGGTCGAAGAATGCTGATTTAAAATTCAAAAATTCAAAAAGAGCGGAAGTTGCATTTTTTTCAAAGGAAAAAATTATAAACATTGTTAGAAATCTGCTTTGTGCTATTGTTTTAATGGTTTATGGCAATGATGAGGATTGTCTATATTATTATAGAGTTTGTAGAGATTAAACGTGGTTTTATTAATATAACCATTGTGACCATTTTCACCGGTAAGTCACTTTTTCCACAAATACCGTATATATATATATATATATATAATATATATATATATATATATATATATGTCTTTTTTATGTTGAAGTTGGTCGTTATTATGAAGCATTTAAAAATAAATGAAGGAACTCGATGTTATGGAGTACTGGATTCACTTATTTTTTTATTATTTGTTATAATAAATTTTCTAACCTCTCTTTCTTTCTTTCCTTTCTTTCTTTCCTTTCTTTATTTATAATAATAATAACGTACATCCGTATACATTTTGATAAACAGACCGAAACACATGTGTAAGTGATATCGATTAAAAGTGATATCGATAAAATTCATTTTTATCCATCTACATTTCTTTTCTTTACTCATTTTTTCCTCATATTGTCGGATTCATTTTCCATTCTTACATATACTAGCAAATATATGCACCCTCCGGGTGCAAGTATTTTAGTTAAATTTTATAATAAAATATGATATTAAATTAGAAAGGCTAATGAAACTGAATAAGAATGTAGATAAAAAGATTTTGAACAGAGGGGGTATGATTGAAAAATAGAACAACTTTGAAACTAACTCTTCCATCATTTTCCGTTACTCCCGTCTTTCATTGGTAAATTTTCCTAATTAAACTGTTTAGTTAAAGTAGGAAGTAAATAATAATATTACAGTTATTTCTTCTTGTTAATGGATTTCTTTTAAGATTTATTGAAGAGATGTTTGCTCATATTCAATAAGATAAAACTAAACAATTAGAAATCAATAATACTAAGCATATATTTATTAAAATCATTTTTTTAAGATCAATATGCAAATACTGTAAACCTCTATTTTGTTGTATATATAAATACAATTGCATGTTATTAGTATGTAGATATGGTCAACAGTGTAAGTAATGTAAAAAAATTTTATTAATAATTGAGGTTTAAATAAAAATAAAATCATGGAGAATATGATGTAAATAACTAAAGGAATTGTGACTTGTATAGTAATATAGTTTCGGTTAAGGACAGACAAACCCACAATCTCCATTATAATAAGATTATTATTTACTCCTTTTGAGTTTTCACATCAGTGTTAGCTGATGGTCTTTCACTGGAGTCTGAGTGACAGCAAGTCTCCTCAGGTCTCCAGGACTCTTCTGAGTATTCTGGCAGATTGCAGCAGTGCAGTGTTCTGAATGGTTTCAATCCTTCCTCTGATATCCAAACTTTCCAAACCCTTTTCTAATGCTTTTGGGACTGTTCCAAGTGCACCAACTACAATTGGTATAACTTTCACTTTCATATTCCATAACTTTTTCAGTTCTCTGGCAAGGTCCAGATATTATTATTATTATTATTATTATTATTATTATTATTATTATTATCATGTTAACTCCATCTGATTATTTTGATAATAATAATAACCTAAATCCGTATACATTTTGATAAACGGACCGAAACACATGTGTAAGTGATATCGAAAAATTCATTTTTATCCATCTACATTTCTTTTCTTTACTCATTTTTTCCTCATATTGTCGGATTCATTTTCCATTCTTACATATATATATATATATATATATATATATTATATATATATATATTATTCTATGCATATTGACATTTATTTTCTTGTTATGTTCATTTCCTGAAGGGTCTAAAAGTCAAAGTTAAAGCCAACAGAAACCCTATCCTTCCAGACTTTACCGACAGAAACAAGAGACAAACAGACCTGGTGTTCAGGATCGTCCTTACCACCCCCCGGACAAATCGATAGACGAAAGTCAATAAAGACAGCAGGTGAGGGGTGATGGCAAAGAAGGTGTGGTTGCTTTATGAGATAAAGATGAAATCGATGTATGGTAGGAATCCGTCGGTACCAGTTTTTGACCGGCGGTTTGGGGGATAAAAGGCATCAGGTCATCTGTCCAGTCCTCGCGTGCAGACATAAGCCGACGGAGGTAGTGTCGCAAAGTTTAATCGTTATTTATACCCTAGGAGTTCATTTCCCGTCTGTAGACTTTCGTAGATCCTGTTCAAGATCAAGTGACAACAAGTCCAAAAAATGTCTGCATCATTTTCATCAGTATTGTGCTGATTATGTAGGATTAGATAAATGGCCGGTTTAGCTCAGTTTGTAGAACGTGCGCCTGGTAACCACATGGTTCCTGGTTCGATACCGGCCCTCGCCAACTCAGCGTATGAGTAGCAAAGAAATCTGAGCGGTAAAGTAAGGAGCTGATGGTAGGTGTGGTGCTCTACCTCAGACGCACTAAACAATATCCTTAGTCTAGCGCTAGTGAAAAAGGGGAAAGACTCGCTATCTGGCTGACACCGGCCCTCGCCAACTCAGCGTATGAGTAGCACAGGGATCTGTGCGGTAAATTAAGGAGCTGATGGTAGGTGTGGCGCTCCACCTCTGACGTTAAAATAATCTACTTCGTCTAGCGCTAGTGAAAAGGGGATAGACTCCCTCGCTGTATGGCTCATACCGACATTAGGCCGCCAGACGACTTTACTTTTTGTTACTTTATATCTATACATCCCTTTCCGGGATATGTGCGGTAAAGTAAGGAGCTGATGCTAAGTGTGGCGCTCCACCCCAGACACTCAAAACAATTTCCTTAGTCTAGCGTTAGTGAAAAAGGGAAATACTCCCTCGCTGACTGGATAATACCGACATTAGGCTACTCCGATTATTTTTTACTTAGATAAAAATGTAATGGGCTACGGGCGAAAATAACATAGAAAACTTAAAAGAGTTTCACATTTCTACCAATCATGGTTAATGGAATGAGAAGAATCTGTTCTAATGGATTAGATAAAGGTTTAGGTTCGAATTTCCATTAAGACTCCCGATTAAGATATTAAGGCTTCCGGTTTCGATGAGAAGAATTCAGAGTTTGCAAAGAAACACCAGAAAAGGCTGAGGAAAATCAGCCGAAATATTGTCTATATAACAATAAAAATGAGGACAACAGTCCGGAAAATCTCAATAATACAGCCATCTATAAAGCGCCATAGACAATATAAATCACTCAGACTTTCAGACTTTCTTGATAAAAGAAGCTTACACTTCCGAAATATCGAATAAAATAAAATGAAACTTCACACCCATGCTTCACAGAAAATTCCCCAAAATATATATCAATGACACAACACACACACACACACACACACACACACATATATATATATTATATATATATATATATATATATTATATATTCACACTGAGAACTAGACTCAACAGATATACCAACAAAGAAGCATACGTGGACTTTACAACGACTATATATATATATATATATATATATATATATATATCCTCCGTACGAGCAGATACGACACAAGGAATTTCTTAAGCAGGGTTTAGCAGATTTGATTACAAGGTTTTCTTTCTCCTAGTCTGGTTACCGAGCCAAGATTAAAGATCCCAGTCTGCATTAGCTGGAGAGAGTACAGGTGGATGCAAATCTTTTCCAAGAATATTAACGCTATGTGAAATGTAAGCACTCTCGTCAAGGATTTGAACTCGGGTCGACAATTTCAAATCCTACGACTCTAACCAATACACCACGCGCCTCCATATGGCTAATTTGTAATTTTTTTTTATATATCTATCGACAGAATTGCAACAGTAATATTACATAATTCATGGTAGCATATACATTATGTAAGTAGGTGTAGCTAGAATTTTGAACTGAGTTCGTTGAAAATTCAAAATCGAAGGGAGTTGAGTGGAAAATTACCGTTAGCGTGATTGACAGGTGATAATCTCTTTGAGCCCCCCCCCGAAATACGCCAATAAAAGTCGTGTGAAAGGAAATTAGTCTTAGTTAGCAGTTGCCGACAGAAAGCAAGTGGGAGCAAACGGGTGGGTGATCGCTCTCAAGATGCCGAATTCTCACCGCGTGGTTTGATCTACTTGGGAGAGGTTTTGTAATAAAGACTAAAACCAAAGTAACACTGTCCTGATTATTAGTTATTAAACAAGAAATGGCACCCAGCCCGGAGAAATCAGCCCAAAAAGGAAAATGGCTACCGAACAAGTAAGAAGAAGAAAAGCAAAAAACTATCGCATCATCCTCTTATCCTGTGTCCCTCTCGCCATTTACATACCCGATATGTTAAAGGGATATAGAGATATTGCTACATAGGTAACTGTTTTACTAATTTCAGAGGCTTACTATCCTCTATGGAGACGTTTTTGTCTTGATTAAAACACGTAAACTCCGTTTTGACCTGGAAAAAGGGAGCTCCTCCCTTTTTCAAAAACTGAATAAATATTTTAGTTTTTGTAAGAAAATAAAGATATGGAAGTTTTAATCTCAATTTTAACGATACGCAATTTTTATGTAAATTACATTATGTTATTAAATATTTTTTGTTACGTGTTTTGAACAATTCATAAACATTTTTTAAACCTTATGATTTGAAAAAAATGTTATATCAAATTTTAAAAAAATATTTCGAATAAAACTGTTTCTTAATGTAAAATAATATAAGAGTAAGTCCAAAAATAATATTACAGTAACTCAAAGGGTTACTGGGTGGATATTACTAGAAGGGCATTGATTTATAAGACTTTCTTTTCAAGCTTTCTAAGATTAAAAAGACCTTACATGCTCAGAAGATTTGAAATATGACAGTCTTGTTCTCTCTATCCTTCTGAATAAAACGAGGATACTTAATAAGATTCTACTAATTTCTCCTCCTCTTCCTCTTCTTCCTTGTACTAATACTTCTGGAGAAAAAGGCGAGACATCGCAAATGAACATGTAATGGGATTCAATCTAAATTTACAATTCCGTACTTCTGTTTGTATAATTGTGTTTTATAGACACCTCAATATTTGGTCCTAATGAATTGAAACTTGGTGAATGGCATCATTTGGTTTCTGTGAAGGTTTTAGGTCACCCACTGCATGCTACAGACTGACAGACGGTCTAGAATTTAACTTTTGGCGTATTTTAACACATGCAAGAGAGGCAACGTTTAATTATTCTAATTAATTACATTTAATATGTTTTTTTTCTTTGATATAGATATCAGAAATTTTTAACACTAAATTTGATCATCAGAGTAGAAAACACTTTAATATTTATATCAATTTTTATTTAACTCTAAAAAATAATTCTATTCGTAAATAAAGTTTTAAAAAATTTGACATAAAAGATTTTTTTCAAATCATAAGGT
>CM042161.1:91212393-91239893 GCA_023376005.1 Doryteuthis pealeii
AAAGCCCCACCGACAGGGCGGTTTTTGTCTTTGGATAACTTTGTATTTGAGCTGTTGAATATTACTCAGCTGGTGTAATGGAGTAAGATGACTGGAGACAATATGATACTTGGGATCAAACTGATGACCCTAAATGTGCAAGTATGGTCTGACCGACGTGCAGACCGGACTTGCACATCCGGGGTAATGAGATTGACGCCAAGCTTCCCGTTGCCGAAAGGCAGCCTACCCCATTACAAACCCCGAGAAATATTCCACAGCTATATTCGATATATATCAAATACTATTTCTCTGAATGTTTGAGATGAGGCTTGATGATTAGTATTATCTGCATTATTCGGACTATTGTCCTCATCTTCATTGTTATCTGTACAACGTTTCGGCCGATATACCCTCCGGCCTTCTTCAGCTATTTCTTGTCGTAGGTTCAAAGTTCCGTGATGGCTCCCGATTACGACAAGAAAGTTCCCGATTACGACAAGAAAGTTCCAGAGTCCGAAAAGAAGGTTCCCGAGTTCAACAAGAAATACCTGAAGAAGGATGGAAGGCATATCGGCCGAAACGTTGTGCAGATAACAATGAAGATGAGGACAATAGTCCGAATAACGCAGATAATATATATCAAATATTCAAAGTTATCCAAAGACGAAACCCGCATTTAAATATACATCCTCCCCACTGGGAGTAGGGAAGCTAAAGTACTCATTTATGTGCATCTAGTCACATGAGAGAGATATTTACATAAAGGGATTCAATATTAAGATTCTTGTGGCCATTCATAGGCTGCAGGTGTGAGCACTTTACAGTGGAGATCCGTTTTGGGTGGAATCCTTGGTTGCTCATCTGTGTTAAGTAAACTCCTTGGTTGTTCCTCAGTGTCAAGCAGCATCCTTGGCTGTTCATCCGGTCGTCCGTGTTAAGCCCGGGCAACTGCACGATTTTCAAGATAGGCCATTAAATAGTTAACCAGCCACGTATTCGAGCGTGTTCATTGGCTGATTGAATCCACGCTGTCACGAATAGATTGTAAATTTATATGGCGGGCTCCAGCACACCTTATATTTAAGGTGGTTTATTAGTTTTACAGCATGTCAACCCTTCTTGATTTATTTAATCACAAAGTCGGTCCTTATTTTTGTCAATTTTGACTTTATCAAAAATAGTATTTGGTAGTTGACAGCATGCTCTAACCATCAGTGTTATTGTGTTTCATTTATCTGTGATATTTTTTGTAGAAATTAATGGGAGGAATTGCATTCGGAGCCAACTTCGTACAAAGCTGCTTCTGAACGAAAGAAATTAAAAGGCTTTTACAATGCACAAATTCATGTGCAAGCCGTATATACACTAATGCATTTTCAACATCAAACTTTGAGTTATTTTGACAACGTTACAAACGTGTGTATTTCAAAGAGCAAGTCAAATAATTCCGTCTGTCGGTTTAATATTTTATAAAAAAGAAGGTCCGCAAAATGTATTATGTTCTCAGAAAAAAAATAGTTTATTCTTTTTATTTTACATATGCGACACGTGTTTCTGATCTGTTGTCTTCTTCAGGCATTGGGTTATTATTTTCGCAGAATATGTCCGATATTTCATAGGTTGTGTGTGTTTCTGCAACTTTTCTATTGTAATGGTTGTTTAATAACGGTTGAACGCTACGTTATTTTTTTTTGCAATCCTCGCGTGCGATTTGCGCGCAAAAATTGAGAAAAAATGATGTAACGTTCCACAATCTTTGCGCGTAAGTCGCACGTATGTCACGACTTGGTAATAAATTTATTAACTGAGCTTTCATTACTCTTTTATTAGATATAGTTCATCAGATGTTCATTTGATATGTTAGGTGTGTGTGTTTGAAATTTGTTTTTTGTTCTAGAGAATTTCTGTGTTTTTTTTACTTAAAATTATACTTTTGGGTGTGTGTGTATGTGTGTGTCTATGTATATGTGTCTATGTTTACTTTTTGTGTGCGCGTGCACACACACACACACACACACACACACACACATATATATATATATATAATATATATATATATATAATATATATATGTATATATGTATATATATATAGTGGGAAAGTGTTATGGGTCTATCACGATTTTGACTACACGATCTCATCAGAAACCCAACAATATACTTAACTACGTTGGGCACCTCACGAGGTGTAATGTATAGGAAGCTAGATTTACAGACCATTGTTCGTGAGTTCGATTCTTATTGGGCGCCCCACACTTCTGGCCTTTTGCCATATCGAAGCTAAGCTTACTAAATTACTATACTTGGCTAAATTTATGTCATTACTTGTTAAGCAGAGATAAACGTCTTTTCGGATAATACCGGTTGAACATTTTGACCATTGTTTACTTATGAATATAGCATACATATTATCTATAATATATATATATATATATATATATATTATATAATATATATATATATATATATATATAATATATAAGAGAAAGTTTTATAAATTTGCTTGAAGCATTTGTTATATATTGGTTAGGAGGTTGATTTAGAAGGCTATCACAATGCAGATTAAACTGCTTAATTCCCTTTTTTTTTTGTAATTGTTTAATTCCCTTTTGTAGCAATTTTTTAAAAAACCGAAATACCACGACAATGATCACTGCAAATTGATTTTGTTTTGTTTTGTTTTGTTTTGTTTTACGGCATATCAACCTCAGTGGGTCATTTAATGCCGATAAAGTTTTGAAATAAATCAATTTTTAATGGATAATACAATTTTTTTATAAATACATTTTTCTATTTAACCCATAGATGGTACCCTAACAGGTACTACCACTCCGGGTCAGAGTGGACCAGGGAGCAATGGTGATGAAGGGGTGCTCCACATTCCCCAAACCTCCAAAACTGGAACCTCACCATCAGATAGAGTTTAACGTCATTCCCAGGACATGTAGACCCGCAGCCACCGCCTTCTAGCACCCATATGATAAAAATTGGTTGGGGCTTGCCATTAGGGCAATAAGGTTGGGAAAATCATATAGGTGCTAGGGCTTGACGTGACCAGCCGATTGATCGGAGGGGGCCTCTCTGACCGCCCGTCTAGCCCAAGATAGGGCCAAAGTGGAGTATTGCATGTCATACTGCAAATTGAACTATGAAACAGAATCTCAATAATGCAACTATGCAAAGAATGAGAATTAACATCTTTAGATTTTTACTATCTTTGCTAGATTTGCATTTGTTTTTTTTGGGTTTTTTGTTGTTTTTTTTACATTATCTTATTTTCTGTTTCTCTTCTTTATATTTGATTCTGCTTAAATCAGCTGTTCGCTCTCATCTTTTACCATTTCAATAATAATAATTTTTTTTTTATAAAAGTTAGTGAATAGCAGTTTAAAAATATACTAACAAAAGTATGGGCCCCCTGGGCGCTAATATTCAAGTTTTAATGTAATAAAATATATAAAATTAGAAAGACTAACGAAACTAAATAAGAACGAATATAAAAAGATTACACTTATTTTCCTTATATCTTAAAGGGTTTCTATATATAAAATCAATCATAATAAATAAAAATAATAAGAAAAATAATAATAATACGGTAACAATTGTGTTGTGTGTTAACCATTTAAATAGAAATGTCATAACTAGACTACTTCAATTCCAGTGATCTTTTGAAAAAGAGAAAATCTCGAAAATTCAAAAATAAAATACAGGTTAACACACAACACCATTGTTACCGTATTATTATTTCGTCTAGGAATTGAATTTGAACCGACGAGCCCATTTTCCACGACTCTAACCACTATCCCACGCGCCTCCATATACATACACACACACACACACACATATGTATATATATATATATATGTGTGTGTGTGTGTGTGTGTGTGTGTGTGTTTCTATCTAAATCTAATTGTCTGTCTGAGTCTATTCAAATTCATATCTTTACACACACACCGTGCGCACGCGTGTGTGTGTGTGTGAGAGAGAGAGAGAGAGAGATAGGCAGTCAGATAAAAGGAGACTGAGATAGATAGAAGATATATGTATATATATATATATATATATATATATATATATATATATATATACATACATAAACAAATATTTATGGATCGACTTAGATGAATAGATAGATATTCTACTACCCAGTTGTGAGTTGGTTCTAAAGGACATTATTATATAGGCGTCTGCGACATGTAGCCGGAGGACCTCCTAATGCTTCTAGACTACATAACTACAGTCATTCACCCAAAGTTATTTCTCTAATTGATTGCCTCACCTTTAAAATTCGAGCCATGCTTACAAGAAACACATTTGTCAGTGGGAAGTTTTTTATTTTCTTTCCCCCAAAATAAATCTGCATTGGACTCAAACTTTACATACAAGCATTTCCATATGCATTGGGTCTGTTTTATAGACGTGATTTGAAGCCAAATATGGAATTATTGTATTATTTACATTTTTCGGACTGTTGTCCTCATATTTATAGTTATATGCATAATTTCTATGCTGGAGGAACGTGGCATAAGGGTTAGACTCGTAGAAAATGGACTCGTTGTTCCGAGTTCAAATCCTGGTCTAAGCTATTTGCATTTCACATAGCGCTAATACATTTGGGAACGGTAACTATACTCCCTACAGCTATGGGTAAATAGTAGGACTGACTGGGCTGTTCAACCTTGGTTAGGCAACTTTTCGAGGAGAAGGAAAACTCTGAATAGGGGCCGGGTTAGCTCAGTCAGTAGAGCGTTCGGCTAGAAACCACAAGGTTCCTAGTTCGATACCGGTCCCCGCCAACTCAGCGTATGAGTAGCACAGGGATCTGTGCGGTAAAATAAGGAGCTGATGGTAGGTGTGGCACTCCGCCTCAGATGCTAAAACAATCTCCTTGGTCTAGCACTATTGAAAAGGGGATAGACTCCCTCGCTGACTGGCTGATACCGACTTTAGGCCGCCCCGACGACTTTACTTTTACTTTTTTACATTCTGCTAAAGAAATTTACCTTGTGTCGCATCCTGCTCGTGCAGAGGGGTTAGTAAATGTATGTACATAACCTTTGGACCAATGAGCCTCTATCCTTCTTCACGTGTTTCTGGTCGAACTCGGGGGGTCTTCATGTCGTAATCGGGAATCTTCACGGAACTTTGAACCGAACCATTTATTCAATCCATTCGATCAGAAACACCCGAAAGCCGGAGCGAACAGCAGCTAAAACGTTGTGTATATATTGCCTTAAAGATGAGGACAGCAGTCCGATAAATCAAAATAATACAAATTATCATGAATCATCTAAAAGAATTTCTGACAAATAATAGAATTATTGCTTTCTAAAAAACGCTTGGCAAAAAAATCATCTTCAACCTTGGATGACAGGCAGGGAATAAAAGCAATAAGGGTTCCTTATATAAAGATCTGGAATTTAATTAAAAAACAAAAGATCTATTTTATCTTTATTCACGTATGATTTTTTATACGAGTTAATATACGCACATAATCTTATTACCATATGAATATTGAATTAAATAATAAAAATGTCTATGCCGCAGCTTATTGGCTTAATTACAATTAAGTGGTATCACTGAAGAAAAATGTAGGTCTCATGTCCTCCTCCTCCTATGAACAGATAAATCATATCTATAGAAATCATATAAGGAGATGAGATAAATTATAGAAAATATCTATAGAACACTCGCTCACACACACAGACACAGACACACATACACACACACACACACACTCTCTCTCTCTCTCTCTCTCTCTCTCTCTCTCTCTCTCTCTCTCTCTCTCTCTCTCTCTCACACACACACACACACACACACACACACACATATATATATATATATATATATATATATTATAAGTCTAGAAATTATATACAGAGAGCTGATTAATCATATCTATAGAAATTATATACAGAGACCCGATAAATCATATCTATAGAAATTATATACATACCCGATAAATCATATCCATAGAAAGTATATACAGAGACCCGATAAATCATATCTATAGAAATTATATACAGAGACCCGATAAATCATATCCATAGAAAGTATATACAGAGACCCGATAAATCATATCTATAGAAATTATATACAGAGACCCGATAAATCATATCCATAGAAATGATATACAGAGACCTGATAAATAATATCTATAGAAATTATATACAGAAACCTGATAAATAATATCTACAGAAATTATATACAGAGACCCGGTGAAATTTATCTATAGAAATGATATACAGAGACCCGATAAATTATATCCATAGAAATGATATACAAAGAGCTGATAAATCATATCTATAGAAATTATATACAGAGACCCGATAAGTATCTATAGAAATTATATACAGAGACCCGATAAATTATATCTATAGAAAGTATATACAGAGACCAGATGAATTATATCTATAGAAATTATATACAGAGACCCGATAAATTATATCTATAGAAATTATATACAGAGACCCGATAAATTATATCCATAGAAAGTATATACAGAGACCCGATAAATCATATCTATAGAAATTATATACAGAGACCCGATAAATCCTATCTATAGAAATTATATACAGAGACCCGATAAATCATAACTATAGAAATTATATACAGACCCGATAAATCATATCTATAGAAATGATATACAGAGAACCGATAAATCATAACTATAGAAATTATATACATACCCGATAAATCATATCTATAGAAAGTATATCCAGAGAACCGATAAATCATATCTATAGAAAGTATATCCAGAAACTCGATAAATCATATCTATAGAAATTATATACAGAGACCCGATAAATCATAACTATAGAAATTATATACAGGGAGCAGATAAATCATATCTATAGAAATGATATACAGAGACCCGATAAATGGTATCTATAGAAATTATATACAGACCCGATAAATAATATCTATAGGAATTATATACAAAGACCTGATAAATGATATCTATAGAAATTATATACAGAGAGCAGATAAATTATATCCATAGAAAGTATATACAGAGACCCGATAAATCATATCTATAGAAATTATATACAGAGACCCGATAAATCCTATCTATAGAAATTATATACAGAGACCCGATAAATCATAACTATAGAAATTATATACAGACCCGATAAATCATATCTATAGAAATGATATACAGAGAACCGATAAATCATAACTATAGAAATTATATACAGACCCGATAAATCATATCTATAGAAAGTATATCCAGAGAACCGATAAATCATATCTATAGAAAGTATATCCAGAAACTCGATAAATCATATCTATAGAAATTATATACAGAGACCCGATAAATCATAACTATAGAAATGATATACAGAGACCCGATAAATCATATCTATAGAAATGATATACAGAGACCCGATAAATGGTATCTATAGAAATTATATACAGACCCGATAAATAATATCTATAGGAATTATATACAAAGACCTGATAAATGATATCTATAGAAATTATATACAGAGAGCAGATAAATTATATCCATAGAAAGTATATACAGAGACCCGATAAATCATATCTATAGAAATTATATAGAAATTATATACAGAGACCCGATAAATCATAACTATAGAAATTATATACAGACCCGATAAATCATATCTATAGAAATGATATACAGAGAACCGATAAATCATAACTATAGAAATTATATACAGGCCCGATAAATCATATCTATAGAAAGTATATCCAGAGAACCGATAAATCATATCTATAGAAAGTATATCCAGAAACTCGATAAATCATATCTATAGAAATTATATACAGAGACCCGATAAATCATAACTATAGAAATGATATACAGAGACCCGATAAATCATATCTATAGAAATGATATACAGAGACCCGATAAATGGTATCTATAGAAATTATATACAGACCCGATAAATAATATCTATAGGAATTATATACAAAGACCTGATAAATGATATCTATAGAAATTATATACAGAGAGCAGATAAATCATATCTATAGAAATTATATACAGATCCGATAAATAATATCTATAGAAATTATATACAGAGACCCGATAAATTATATCTATAGAAATTATATAGAAAGCAGATAAAGTATTAACATATAAATTATACTTATAGATCAGATAAATTATATCAATTTACCAACCCCTCCGCACGAGCAGGATGTGGCACAAGGTCAATTTCTTAAGCGGTGTTCAACGGGTTTGAATTTAGAGTTTTCCTTCTCCTAGACTGGTTACCTAGCCATGATTAAAGAACCCAGTCTGCCCTATTATTTACCCATAGCTGGAGGGAGAGTAGGATTCATACCTTTCCCAAGGGTATTAGCACTAAGTGAAATGCAATTACCACGTCCAGGATTTGAACTCGGGGCGACGAGTCCATTTCCCATGACTTTAACCATTACACCATGCGCTTCCTACTAGATCAGATAAATTATAGAATTATATAAATACATCATCATCATCACTTTAGTGAATAAGTCGTTCAACTTTGTAGTCGCACTAAGTAAAATGTCTTTTGGTTTGGTTTGTTTTGTTTTACGGCATATCGACCTCAGTGGGTCATTTAATGCCAATAAAGTTTTGAAATAAATCAATTGTTAATGGATAATACAATTTTTTTATAAATACATTTTTCTATTTGACCCAGAGATGTGACCCTAACAGGTACTACCACTCCGTGTCAGAGTGGACCAGGGAGCAATGGTGATGAAGGGGTGATCCACATTCCCCAAACCTCCAAAACTGGAACCTCACCATCAGATGGAGTTTAACGTCATTCCCAGGACATGTAGACCCGCAGCCACCGCCTTCTAGAACCCATATGATAAAAAGGGGTTGGGGCTTGCCATAAGGGCAATAGGGCTAAAATGCTTGATTTCAATATTAGATAAATTTCAAACTTCTGTCTCGATCTTTTGGTTTTTTACAACTTATATTTAGTCTTCTATGCATTGACTGATATTTAGATATTTTCCGCCACTAAACTTAGTAAATTCATATTCATTGTCTTAAGGGCTGAAAATGTGTCCCATTACAATTGAGTCCAGATTACTGGCCTTTCAGGTAAAATCCATATTTGAGTTGTCATTTACTAAGCTTATATTCGTTTGGGACAATGTCAGAATTTTACTATTGAATGCATTGCAAATTATTTTTATATAAAAAAGCATTGGAGATGATTTTATGGCAAAAGTCCATTACAATAGATTTTACTATAAAATACATTGCAGATAGTTTTACTCTAGACATCATTTTACTGTAAGAAGGCATCGCATATGATTTCATATAAAAATGAAATGAAAATTATTTTTCTATAAACACGCATTGCGATGATTTTGTATAATAATACATTGCAAATGATTTTGCTATAAAAACAATTACAATTGATTTTACTATGAAAATGCATTGCAAAAATGCATTGCAAAAAATACTATAAAAATGCATTGCTATGATTTTGCTATTAAAATGTATTGTAATGAACTTTGATATAAAGTACATTACAAAATATTCTGATATAAAATAAATTACAAATGATTTTACTATAAAAATACATTTTTAATGATTTTGTATAAAGATACATTGGAAATTAATTTTTTTATAAAAATCAAATGATTTCAATATAAAATCCACTGCAAATAATTTTGCGATAATAAATGCATTGGAAATGATTTTTCTAAAAATGCTTTGCAACTGATTTTACTATAAAAATATATTACTATGATTTTATTATGAAAATGCCTTACACATGATTTTACTATAAAAATGCATTGCATTGATTTTGTAACAGAATGCATTCTAAATAATTTTGATATAAAAAGCATTGGCAAAAATTTTGTTATAAAAACACATTACAAGTGATTTCATTATAAAAATGCATTGTACACCACTTATAATAAAAATGCATTGTAAATGGATTATTATAAGAATACGTTGCATAAAACATTGCTATATAAATACTGATATGCCTCAGTTGTGTAACACTATCGAATCTCTCCTTCGACCATTCGAATCGATTCAACGATCGTTCCTTTCAGTTTGGTACATTTTCATATAGACAGTTTTTATCAGAATGGATCAACTTCGCTATCTCGCTTTCTTTCTTCGAAGTGTCCATTGTTCATTTCCTCTTAAAAAAATCTCTTTTATCTCAAATGTCTGAGAATCGCGTCTGATGTACCATAAATTTACTTAACCGACATCCTTTCGCACTGGCCGTTATTGAGCGCCCAAAACGCGCTATCAATCCCAGTAATAATCTCCTTTACTTAATGCAAGTGTCACGCTTGGCATTGAATTTAATAATTAAGAATTGTAAACGATTCTTTCGCTGTTTATTTTCTTTTGTCTTTCCTGTCTAAAGTATTTCGCCAGACGGTGTGGCCATTATATAAGTGTATTATCTTCCTAATCGATTTAGAGCATCGCTTAAAACTTCTGTAATCTTATCAGACATTGAGCATGTGTAGATCGTAGGTAATGTAATCAGCGAAAAAGCTTTCAATTATGTTGGCTAGGAAAATGGTCAAACCTTTCTTATTCTACCGCTACTGAAGTATTGAAACAATTGCCCGTGATGTTCTTGGCTTAGCGGTTCCAATTCACAACCTTTAAACTGCCATGAGTATTGCATTTCTACTAATATAGAGTTAGCCCAAGGGGCTTAGGCTAACTACTAAGAAGTTGAGACCAGCGCTTTAAATTACCAACTCTACTGGTTGGTTTGGTTGGTCTGTTTTACAGCATATCAAACATTTTAACTGTAGTAATATCTCATCCACAGAAAGTGATATTAATGCATGCACATGGAAGTCATGGTTTGCTATATCAGTTATATGGATTATATCAGTAGGAAGTGCGTGGTGTAATGGTTAAAGTCATGGGAAATGGGCTCGTCGCCCCGTGTTCAAATCCTGGACGTGGTAATTGCATTTCACTTAGCGCTAATACCCTTGGGAAAGGTATGATTCCTACTCTCCCTCCAGCTATGGATAAATAGTAGGGCAGTCTGGGCTCTTTAACCTTGGTTAGGCAACCGGTCTAGGAGAAGGAAAACTCTGAATTCAAACCTGTTAAACTCCGCTTAAGAAATTGACCTTGTGTCGCATCCTGCTCGTGCGGAGGGGTTGGTAAATATATATATCAGTTATATGGAAATCAGATATCACCAATAAGTTAAAGCAACACTTCTTTCAGGCCATGGTGGTATCAGTGTTACTGTATGGCTGCACCACTTAGACCTTGATGAGGCACATGGAGAATAGACTAGATAGGTGTTGCCTAAGAATGCTGCTTGCTATCTTGAACAAATCGTGGAAACAACGCCCCCACAAGGAAACAGCTTTACGGCCACCTATCCCCTATCATACAAACCATCCATGCAAGACGGACAAGACATGCTGGACTCTGCTGGAGAAGTAAGGATGAACTCATAAGCGACATCCTCCTGTGGAAACCAGCACATGGCCATGCCAGTGCGGGTCGTCCAGCAAGGACTTACATATACCAGCTCTGTGTGGATACTGCATGCTGTGCCCAGGACCACCCGGGGAAAATGAATGATAGGAATGGTTGTCGAGAGATTGTCATGGATGTCCGTGCTGCTGGTGCGACATGATGATGATGATGATGATGATGATGAATGCCGAATCAAATCATTTTGATATTCGGTTTCTTACAGTACCTGCTGTTGATTAATGATTACCCATTTAAGTATTGAACAGGCTCATCGCTGGTTAATTTCTGTGATCTTGTGGGAACTGGTGCTTACAACGTTTAACCAAGGGATTTAACTTTACTCTGAAATCTAACCTACAGGCTTTCTCCGATGGAGTAGAGCCTAGTGTATTAAGTTAAATACTATACAATTCTCTGTAAAATGGCCGTGACTTTGATTCTGTGTCAGATTTTAATATTAACTTTCACAAACATAACTCAATTAATTATTAATATTATTAATAACTAGCAAATATATGCACCCTCCGGGTGCACGTATTTAAGTTTTGATGTAATAAAATATTGTATTAAATTAGAAAGGCTAATGAAACTAAATAAGAATACAGATAAAAAGATTTGAAACAGAGGGAGTATAATAAAAGATTTGAAACAGAGGGAGTATAATAAAAAATGGAACAACTGAAACTTACTCTTCCATCACTCTCGTCTTTCATTGTTATCTTTTCTAATTTAAGTATTTAGTTATAAGAGGAAGTAAAGAATAAAATGACAGTTATTTTATCTTGTTAATGGATTTCATTTAAGATTCATAGAAGAGATTTTTGCTTATATTCATTAAAATAAAACCAAACAATTAGAAATCAATAATACTAAGCACATATTTATTAAATTCGATTTTTTAATATTAATATGCAAATTAGCCTTCCCGTTCACACTGTAAACCGCTATTTTGTTGTATATATAAATATAATTGCATGTTGTTAGTATGTAGACATAGTTAACAGTATTAATAATGTAAGGCAATTTTATTAATAATTGATGTTTAAATAAAAATAAAATCATGGAGAATGTGATGTCAATAACGAAGTGAATTGTGACTTGAGTAGGAATATAGTTTCGGTTACAGACAGAAAAACACACAATCTCCATTATAATAAGAGATATAATAATATGATAATTAATAATATAATAATATTTTAATCGTCCATCGGGTATTCTTTCGGTAGGTACTTTCTACATTTCTCGGTAGACTGTGAATTCAGGAGTGTATTTTTTTTTTACCTTAGTCTGCCGGACAGATGTTAGTGGAATATGAAATGAAGTCCAATTTATATATTTTAAATTTTTCAACTGGGATTAATACTTTTAATAAAATGTGTTATTTGAGAAGAGAGGTCTTATCTATTAAAAGAACCGAAACCTAACTAGGAGAAGAGACAGACTTGTCATTTTTCACGAGATCTCCAAAGACACTTGACTTCCCCCTCTAATCCAAGGGAAGAAGTTTTTTTATTGTCTCTCCCACACTTGCAATAAACTTTTCATTCTTATACATTTCTTGTTTTGACTGTAAAACGTAAATATATAAATAGAAACACCAGTGTAGCCTGACCAGCAAACCGCCCTGTCGGCTGCGGCTGTAGAATAATAATTAATTAATGTAATAATATTTTAGAGGCACTGCTTTCACATTAGAGTGAGTTGATTTTTCACTTTTACAAAAATACCAAATTCTCTCAAACAATGGAAGTTGTGAGGTGCTATAATAAATACTGATACCAAAAACTAGATCTCGTATTTTCACCATTCTTTGAGGAAATAGCATCAAAGATCTACTAAAATGCACCAAAAATCCTCGTTTTTCCAAAATTTAGCCTAGAAATTGGTTAGAAAATTTAGCAATTTCAGTATTTAAAACAGAAAGACTTGTACATTTAAACGAAAAGAATAAAATATAACTAGAACTCAAATTAAAAATATGCCCCCCATCACTACCGACACCTCGAATATACTGCTCTTAACCTAATAAGTAAGCTGTAACAGTGATAATATTATAAAAGATTGAAATATATTTCCTCAAACGAAGACAAAGTTTTGAACAAAATATTTTGTGTGGTAATTTTTTACAGTAATTTGCAACTTTCACCACATGGGAGACATTACAGTTCCAAAATCGACCTACCCTATTGCACAAGTCAGACAGCAAACACAAAGCCAGGAGCATGGGGTAAAATGAAACAAACACTTAACTATCTATAGAAATTCATTGCAGATCCTGTTGGAAAGGGATTGTCAGTGGTCAGGAAATAAAACAAACTCATTTCTAAATATAATCTTAAATATAATAATATAATACCGACTGTTATGTATTTACCAACCCCTCCGCACGAGCAGGATGCGACACAAGGTCAATTTCTTAAGCGGAGTTTAAAAGGTTTGAATTCAGAGTTTTCCTTCTCCTAGACTGGTTACCTAGCCATGATTAAAGATTCTAGTCTGCCCTGCTATTTACCCATAGCTGGAAGGAGAATTGTATGTATACCTTTCCCAAGGTATATATATATATATTTACATTTAAACCGATATGCACGCCTAATTCATTTAATTATAATTAATTAATTAACAAAATTAGGTATGACTTTAATTAAGCACATAATCTCCCACAAATTGTCGGCCTTCGCCATTTCAAACACATTGTTTGACTACTTCATATATATATATATATATATATATATATATATATATATATATATATAGAGAGAGAGAGAGAGAGAGAGAGAGAGAGAGAGAGAGAAAGAGAGAGAGAGGGAGAGAGAGAGAGAGAGAGAGATGACCGACTGTTATGGATATTGTTATTTATATGACATGTTGGCAGATGAATTTTAATCTTGTAAAAGAATAATGACAAGACTCGGCTATTTTAAACGCAGGATTAATTTCCTCCGCAACATCGCGGCAAACTAAAGAAAATCCAGTTCCTTGAAGCAAAATGCCAAGAGGAATGGAAGAAAGAATGGAAAGAAAGGAAGGAGAAAAGAAAAGTGGGGGTGAGGCCGGGGGGTGAGACCGGGGGTGAGACCGGGGTGGGGGTGAGGGCGAGGGGGTGTAGTCAGAAAATGAAAGTGAAAGTCAACGTACAAACATGGTTGTTGATTTCCGTCTTAATTTAATTGTTCCCCGCCTACATGCCCACTTTCCGGTCCGCACTGTCTGCTGCGCATGCGCCGCCCAGTTAATTTTGCGTCTCTCCGTATTAAAAGCGATCAAGCCTTTTGTTTGACACACAATATCGCCGCGGTTGGGAGTGGTTCGAGCCTAGACGGACTTTTACCTTCTTTTTTTTTTCTTTTTTTATTTTTTCGTTTTTCGAATTTTCACTCGAAATGTCATTGGCATAAAAACTTGTTGCTTTTGCTGAGACAAACAACACTATTTGTAGTTATTAGATTGAAATTTGGAGACACGCGTAGCAAAATGGTTATTGGTGACACGAGTTCAAATCCTGGAAGAGGCTGTTTGTGTAGGCGAGAAACTGAGATACTAAGCGCCAGTGATTTTATACCTACGATTCCCTGATCTAGAGATATATAATGAAACAATGATATTGAGCCCTGTTAACTTATAAATATACCAAACTTTATTATCAACACACACACACACACACACACACACACATATATATATATATATATATAATATATATATATATATATATATATATATATATGTAGATAGATATATAGATAGATAATATAAATAATATAGTTAGGTAATATTAAGACATTTTCAAAACCTTTCGCTGCCTGAAGATTGGTCCCATAAACAGTCAAGTTTATAAAGCATAAACCCAATATGGTAGCAGATTTGTTTCCATACAAATAAATATATACGATATATATATATATTATATATATATATATATATATATATATATATATATATATATATATATTCATTTGTTATTATTATTAATATCGCTCTATCACAGATATTGAACACTCTCCTAATAATACTGCATCATCAAGTGAGATATTGTTAACCATACACTATGGTATATTAATATATATATATATATATATAATATATATATATATATAAATAGATACATAGATATAAATAGACTGAGACAGTGATATATATAAATGGATTGATTAGCTTGATAGATAGATGTAGACTGAGATAAATATTTCCCGTGCAATTACACACTCACACATATGAATAAGTATATTACCCAAAATGTCCAATTCAATGAGGAAAATATTATATGAAAAACAGAATTTTGTGGTTTCTTTCTTTATTTAATAGAATGTTTCGTTTATTTCCGAGTTTCATCAGATAATGAGTGAGAAAAAATTGATTAAAAAATAAACTCGAAAAACTATGTAGACACTTTTTCCGGAATTTCTTTTCAAATGTTTTTTTGTTGTTGTTGTTTTTTTCCTAATAAATCCTTATCTGATGAAACTCATGAATGGTTTTCATTTCATATTTCTTCCATAACATTATATATAAAGCTGCTTGTGTCTGTCTGCTTCCGGGTTTTATATAAAACTGTATCGCCAAAACAATCGATTCTTCGCGCCAGAAACTTCCCGCCTCAAATTTCCGGGTATGTATTTACCAAGCCCAAGCTGGATGCGACATATGTTCAATTTCTTGAACCGCAGTTTAACAGATCTTAATTCAGTTTTCATACTCCTAAACTGGTTGCCTAACCAAGGTTAGAGAGTGCAGTCCACCCCTTGGTGGAGGGAGATAAGTTGTTTAACATAATCAGGCGTTGGGTGGAGCCACGAGTGGAACCTTATATGTAAATTAGCTCGGAATTTTTTTTAGCAAGGATTACGTGTAAATATAAAACTAAATCTTTACTGTTTCTTAATTATAAAGGTATTAATGTGTATGCGAGATTTCAATTCTGAACCACATCTCTTTTCTGAGTTATAAGACTATAGGCACATGCCACGAAATCCCTTTATATATAAATTAGGGTGTATGCGAGATTTCAATGCTGGACTCTTTTCTGAGTTATGAAACGACACTTACGTACTAGGAATTTCCTTTCTCAGTCGGTAGAGCATTCGGCTAGAAACCACAACGTTCCTAGTTCGATACCGGTCCACGCCAACTCAGCGTATGAGTAGCATAGGGATCTGTGCGGTAAAGTAAGGAGCTAGTGGTAGGTGTGGTGCTCCACCTCAGACGACAAAAACAATCTCCTTGGTCTAGCGCTATTGAAAAGGAGATAGACTCCCTCGCTGACTGGCTGATACCGACTTTGGGCCGCCCCGAAGACTTTACTTATATATATATATATATATATATATATATAGTAAGAAATTTGAAAAAACATAGTTTAAATAAAAAAAATTTCTTTTCAAATTTCTTACTATACTACGTACCGTCGGATTATCTTCCATCTTTTCACACCCACACCCACACACACACACACACACACACACATATATATATATATATATATATATATATATATATATATATGTCAAATCTGTTTTGGTATGTACGTGATGACCTTTAACTGCAGAAAAGAAATGTCATTCAGCATTAAAATCGCATATACAATTTAGTGTATATAATAAGGAAATTACAAACTTTAGTTTTTGATGTTTAGTGATTAAATGATATAATTCTATAGAAAATAATTTTTTAGGCAACTAGTATATATATATATATATATATATATATATATATATATATAGGCACTTTGGCTTACGATTGCCTCAAATTACGCCACAGTTAGGATGTGACATAAGGTCACAAGTATGGATCATGCAGTGAGGATCGAACTTGCTATTCAATAGTTATGGACTAGCTCGTTAACTATTACCCAACGATGGGACAACGTTTTTTTGTTAGGTGTATGTGTTGGTATTAATTCAACATTCTATTTAGAATGTTATTTGAAGGGTAAATTCATGCAATTATTCATGTATTTTGTGGAATTTTTACTATGGGAATTGTGTGGTCTTTTGGCTTCGTACAATTCTTATTTCTTTCGGAATTCCAAATACCAATATTTCTCTGTAATAGTCGTGTTGGCTGAAAATTTAATGTAGGAAGTAAGAAACAACAAAAAAACAGTAAACTTATTCAGTCTTAACTTTATTTGTTGTGTTGCAACTATGTGTTAAAAAGGAATGACCAAAAATAGTTGCTTTCACCGCGAAGTTAATCTTTCTGATTTCATTTTTCGCTCTCTAGTGCTTTTCTTGCTCGCGATCTCTCAGATCTTTCTTTCTGTCAAAAGAACTCAGGGGCTTTACTATTCATTTTGCATTTATTTCATTATGTTTTATTTCTGTTAAATTCACTTTTATTTATTGTTTAATCCCCATACAACGAGTACGAGCAGTTTCATCATGATTTCAATACAAAGATATCTTCATGAATAATTTGCAAGAATTTTATTGTCTGTCTTATATTTGGTATGTACGTGTCAACTAATAGCTAAAGGAGATATTTCATTGAGCATTAAAATCGCATATATACTTTAATATGTTTATAATAAGAAAAAAATATAAAATTTAGTTTTTGGTTGTTACTTATTAAATCATATAATTCAATAATTAAAAATATTTCTATTTGCGGGGCCCTTCAAACAAACAACCAACCAATTATTTTTCATTCAGCCTCATTGTCTGCAAATAATCATAATAATAATAATAATAATAATAATAATAACAACAACAACAACAACAACAACTTGGAACAGTCCCAAAAATCTTGGAAAAGGGTTTGGAAAATCAGGAAATCAGAGGAAGAAATGAGGCCATGCAGCATACTGCACTACTGCAATCTGCCAGAATACTCAGAAAAATCCTGGAGACCCGAGGATACTTATTGTCACTCAGACTCCAGGGGAATACCATCAGCTAATAAGTAAGTACAAAAATAAACTATTAAAAGAATAAACGAATAATTTTCAGTTGTATTAATACGCGGAATTTTTCTCCTACAAATAAGGACACATGTTTAATTCTTAACTTCTTTTTATTCTTACATTTTTGTGGAAAATAATTTTCATCGCTTTAACTCATCAAGCAATGTATTTAAATTTTTGTCAAATGTACAAATAAGAGTCTTTAAAAAACTAAAATGGTTTCAAAATACTCACGAAGTTTACAGTTACAGAGGGTTAATGTGAATAAATAAAAATAAAAAGGAATAAAATAAACAACCATTTTAATACGAGAATTCTTTAAAATTTGATTAGGGATTCACTAAACTATTTCCCTCTTTATGGAGATTCGATGGCTGTCTGTCTCTAACCGAAACTATGTCACTACTCCCAATACCCTCAGGAATTGCGTAAGTTTATCAATTACTATTTAATTATCAAAATCCTTAATTAATACATACAATAAATCTTATTCATTACCGATATATCTATGAGAGTTTCCCAAAAACCGCCAATGGTATTTGTGTGTTTAAAATTCTGCAATGTGTCTAATATATGACTAAGAAATAAAAGTTTACATAATATATGGTGTGTTTAATTTGCACATTAGTTTTTTAAAAACCAGGTTTGATAACTAGTTACTTACTGATCTCTAATATTGTTTTTTTCATTCTCCAACGTACAAGTACCAATCCTATAAATGATTTTATATAGTAGCCAATCAAAATATAATCAAAATAATTGTAATCTTTTTATATGCGTTCTTATTTATTTTCCTTAGTATTTCTAATTTAATATATTTCATTACATCAAAATCAATTTATTTCTCTCTACCACTCTCTGGTGTTCCTCAAATCAATTTAGTCTGGTCAAGGACCAAGTACATCTGCCGGTGCCATACAAAGAATGTTAATCTGTGTGTAACATAATTCATGGGTAGCCTATGAATTGTGTAAGTAGTATAGTTAGAAATTTTGAATTGATGTTCGGAAGATTCAAATAACGGTGGTTAAGTGGAAGATTACTGGCAGCCGTTATATTTGTGATTGGCATGTGTTACCCTCTACTTGACCCGTGCTTGAAACGTGCTATTTGAAGCCGTGAGACAGAAATCAGTTTTAGTTAGTTGCCGACACAAAGTCAGTGTGAGCGGACGACGAGGTCCCTCGCTCACGATGCCGGCTTCTCGTCCGCGCGGTTAGAAATCCATTTGGGCTGGGTTTGTTTTTAATAAAGACTTGCTTAATAAATCAACAAGAAATGACAGACACTCAGTTTGAACAGAGAAGAAATAGACCCACAAAAGAAAACCAAAAGGAAAATGGCCGACGAAGTAAACTAAGAACCCGTCATCCCCTTATCCTGTCTCTCTTTTGCCATTAATTTACCCGAGATGAACGGTTAAATAACATGTGGAGTCGTTTTGCTATCATTACGACCATATGTGATTCAAGTTTTTTTTTACCCTATGTAGACAAGTGCTTCAACTAGTAAAATGAGATTATTTCCGAGATAGAATTAAAGTAAAGATGAAGAAACAAAAATAGAACAAGAAAATAATAGAACAGAAATAGAACTGTAAGCAACCCGAGTCCTTTGTTTATCAACAATAACTTTAAATGACCCGAAAAGGGTTGATATGCCGTAAAATAAAACAAACAAACAAACAATTATTTTTCATTCAGCCTCATTGTCTGCAAATAATAATAATAATAATAATAATAATAATAATAACAACTTGGAACAGTCCCAAAAAGATTGGAAAAAAGATTGGAAAATCTGAAAATCAGAGGAAGAATTGAGACCATTCAGAATATTGCACTGCTGCAATTTGCCAGAATACTCAGAAAAGCCCTGGAGACCTGAGGATACTTATTGTCACTCAGACTCCAGGGAAATACCATCAGCTGGTGTGAAAAACTAATAAATAATAATTATAATAATAGATAGATAGATTTTGCGGTCCCAGGAGATCACATAGTGAAAATGAAGGAAAACGAAAAGATAAATAAATACCTGGACCTTGCCAGAGAATTGAAAAAGCTGTG
This sequence comes from Doryteuthis pealeii, assembly GCA_023376005.1. Lineage (NCBI taxonomy): Eukaryota > Metazoa > Mollusca > Cephalopoda > Myopsida > Loliginidae > Doryteuthis > Doryteuthis pealeii. Next base: position 91,232,806 of record CM042161.1, read on the forward strand.
AAATATGAGGGTGGAAGTAATAGCAATTGTAGTTGGTGCACTTGGAACGGTCCCAAAAAAGCTTTGGAAAGACACTGGAGGAACTGGAAATCTGAGGAAGAATTGAAACCATCTAGACAGCTGCATTACTGCAATTGTCAGGAATACTCAGAAGAGTCCTGGTGATTTGAAGGGAAATGTTATCACTCAGAAGCCAGTGAGAGACCATCAGCTAAAGCTAGTGTGAAAAACTCTACAATAATTAATGAAAATAATCATGACAAGCGTACTCGGCAAATATTGAGCCCTAAGTAGAACATCGTACAGCTGTTTAAACTTTATTTATTCAATAAAGTTGAAACAGCTATACGATGTTATACGTAGGGCTCAATATTTGCCGAGTTCGCTTGTCATGATTATTTTCATTAATTACCGAATTGTATACGATATACGCATTGTAACTGCCTTCAAGCCAAAAATATAAATAATAATATACTTTACTCAACAATGCTTCTGAAGCAAATTATCTTAATCTCATTCTACAATAATAATAATAATAAACCATATACTCTGCGAATGTAGCAAACTAGCACAACGAGAATACAAAACTAGACACGACTGGGTTGGGAAGGTGATCCACAGGGAATTATGCAAAAAAATAAATTTTTACCACACAACAAAATGGTAAATGCATAAACCAGAATCTGTTCTTGAGAACGAAAAGGATAAAATTCTCTGGGACTTTGAAATAAAAACGGATCACCTTATCCCAGCAGGAAGACCAGACCTAGTGTTGATAAACAAAAAAGAAAGAACTTGTCAACTGGTGGATTTTGCAGTGCCAGCAGATCACAGGGTGAAGCTAAAGGAAAATGAAAAAATGGACAAATATCTGGACCTTGCCAGAGAACTGAAAAAGTTATGGAATATGAAAGTGAAAGTGATACCAATTGTGGTTGGTACACTTAGAACAGTCCCAAAAGGATTAGAAAAGGGTTTGGAAAGTTTGGAAATCAGAGGAAGGATTGAAACCATTCAGAACACTGCACTGTTGCAATCTGCCAGAATACTCAGAAGAGTCCTGGAGACCTGAGGAGACTTGCTGTCACTCAGACTTCAGTGAAAGACCATCAGCTAATGCTGATGTGAAAACTCAAAAGGAGTAAATAATCTTATTATAATGGAGATTGTGAGTTTGTCTGTCTCTAACCGAAACTATACTACTACACAAGTCACAATTCCCTTTGTTATTTACACATTTCTCCATGATTTTATTTTTTATTTAAACCTCAATTATTAGTAAAATTGTTTTACATCATTAAGACTGTTAACAATATCTACATACTAATAACATGCAATTATATTTATATATTCAACGAAATAGCGGTTTACAGTGTGAATGGGAAGGCTAATTTGCATATTGATCTTTAAAAATTTGATTTTAATAAATATATGCTTAGTATTATTGATTTCTAATTGTTTGGTTTTATCTTAATAAATATGAGCAAAAATCTCGGGGATAAATCTTAACAGAAATCTATTAACATAAAGAAATAACTGTAATTTTATTCTTTATTTCCTATTTTAACTAAATAGTTAAATTAGGAAAATTTACCAATGAAAGACGGGAGTAATGGAAAATGATGGAAGAGTTAGTTTCAAAGTTGTTCTATTTTCCGATTATACCCCCTCTGTTCCAAATCTTTTTATCTGAATTCTTATTCAGTTTCATTAGCCTTTCTAATTTAACATGATATTATATTATATTAAAACTTAAATACTTGCACCCGGAGGTTCATATATTTGCTAGTAATAATAATAAAAACTTCAAAAAGCATAGAGTTCTTATAAGGAAAAATTGCCTATGATTGATTAACTGTAGCGTTAGAAAAAAATCGTTGTAATTTTTCTGATGTCCGTGTTGCATTTTTCGAATACTAAGCGCTCGTTTTACCGTTATTAAGTAAAAACAGTTGCGATCCGAATCGTGTCGTTCCACGCTATGTAAGCGAGTATTTCAGCTAGTATTTCTATAAAGGCCTCACGGCACAGCTCTCCATTGCGTGATAATTATAGACTCAATCAGGATTTTCCAATGTTAAACATTCTTTGCAGCGCGAGATCTCGACCGCCGATAACGAGATGCTGTCTCACGTGTCCGTTGATTTAGAACGTTGCTGGCAGGGAAAAGAAAAGCAATTACATGGCGCGAGGAATTCTCTCTACACACAATAAAAGTAACTTTTCGAGAAAGATTGTCACTGAAAAGGAAGACAAAACAAACATTCTATCTTTGCAAAGAAGATCTCTTCAAAACTGACGGCATTGAATGTGTTTACGTGAACAAGTGTCACTGGGTGATATCAGAAACTAACTGGTTGGTGGTCCGTTTAGTGGGTTGAACACATGCGATTTTAGACTTGTTGCTTTGTCGATGTTTTCTGCACCCAAATTTTGTTTGCTTTTTATTCAGAGACGTGTTAGTTAGAAGATCAGATTCGACACTAACTTGGAAGGAGAAATACGCGTGTAACATAATTCATGGGTAGCCTATGAATTGTGTAAGTAGTATAGTTAGAAATTTTGAATTGATGTTCAGAAGAATTTTTTTTTTTTGTTCTTGTTTTACGGCATATCAACTTCAATGGGTCATTTAATGCCTACTACGTTTTTGAAATGAATTGGTGATAATGTCTAATTTTCTAAAGATTTTTTGTTTTTTATATATTTTTTGTGAATGGAACTTTTAGATGATTCTTTTTAACATATATTTTTGTGTTTTCATTTTTTTTGGAAGATTTTTAGATTTTGTTGTAGATGTGTGCCTCTTTTATGTATCCGAGTAGTTTTTCTGGGTTTATTTGGTAAAATATCTGTTTTAGATTTGTTGTTTGGTAGTATTTTTTTCGTATTTGTTTTAGGTTGCTACATTCTGTTAAAATGTGTTTGATTGTGTAGGGTTTTTGGCATGGTATGCAATATGGGGCTGCTTCTTTTTTGAGGAGGTATGAATGGGTAATGTATGAGTGTTCTATTCTTAGTCTGGATAATATTATTTCTTTTCTGGATATTTTGGTTTGATTTATTTGAAGTTTTCCTATTTGTGGCATTATTTCATGTAGTTTGTTGTTTTGGAAGTTATTCCAATAAATTTGCCATTTTTTTTGTGTGTATGTTCAGAAGATTCAAATAACGGGGATTAAGTGGAAGATTACTGGCAGCCGTTATATTTGTGATTGGCATGTGTTAACTGTTAAGTATCTGGCAGCCATCCTTCGTTCCAGATGTAATGAATAAGTAAGCAAGCCAACAAGAATCCGGTGTTAACGTATTCCTTGTAAGTCCGCCGTCCAAGGGAATCCATATGTCAATGAAATAATCTCAGATTGGGATCTCTATTAATACAGCAGAAGCAGCAGCAGCAGTGCCAGTGATTGGACAATAAGAATCCTTCTCAGGTCACGTGTTTATAGTCGAGTCTATAAGTAGAAGTGACCATTTACCTTATGCCTTATATATATAAAAAAAATCCAACTTGACCCCGGAAACGCGCCAATTGAAGCCGTGAGACAGAAATCCGTTTTAGTTAGTTGCCGACACAAAGTCACTGTGAGCGAACGACGGGGTCCCTCGCTCACGATGCCGGTTTCTCGTCCGCGCGGTTAGAAATCCATTTGGGACGGGTTTGTTTTTAATAAAGACTTGCTTAATAAATCAACAAGAAATGCTCAGAAAGTCAGTTTGAACAGAGAAGAAATAGACCCACAAAAGAAAGCCTAAATAACGGGGTTAAGTGGAAGATGGCAGTGGAATTACTATCACTGCCGAGTCACCTCATCCGCGCGGAATTGAATCATGGGCTAGATAATTAATAAAAGCATGATCAAGCAAACAAAAGTCTTGTTAGTTTTATCAAATGTTTTTTTGTTTTGTTTACTTTTTATTGTTACAATTCATGAGAGTTCATGAATTGTGAACGTACCTGTGATTTAGTTTTAAATAAAGTTCGTTATATTTAAAACCGGAGGTGGGTAATTTTCCATAACCGTTGGGAGTTATGATTGACATTTTAGATGACCTCAACTGACCTCCGGTTCAGAGACGTATTAGTTAGTAGATCAGTTTCGACCCTAGCTTGGAAGGAGAAAGACGTGCTCTCTCTCTCTCTCTCTCTCTCTCTCTCTCTCTCTCTCTCTCTCTCTGCCGGTTCATCTCATCCGCGCGGAATTGAAATCATGGGCTAGATAATTAATAAAAGCTTGATCAAGCAAACAAAATTCTTGTTAGTTTTATTAAATGTTAAAAACAAGCAAAGCCCAGGCCCGAAGAAGAATTAGCAAGATTCCAGAACAGAAGATATAAGTTATCAGCAAGATAACATGTCGGACGACAAGTTAGAAGATTCAGTCAACAAGAACTAACAACAAGTAGGGTAAGCATAAATGAAGTAATCATGTAAGATCATCCTATCTCTAAAGTAAGTATCTGTCTCTGTCACTGTCTCTCTGTCTCTGTCTCTCTGTCTCTCTGTCTCTCTCTCTCTCTCTATCTCTGTATGTCTCTCTGTATGTCTTCGTCTCTCTGTCTCTGTCTCTGTCTGTCTGTCTGTCTGCCTCTCTCTCTCTCTCTCTCTCTCTGTATGTTTGTCTGTCTGTCTGTCTGTCGGTTTCTGTATCTCTCTCTCTCTCTCTCTCTGTCTGTCTCTCTGTCTATGTCCCTGTCTAGTCTCTCTGTCTCTGTGTCTGTGTCTGTCTGTCTGTCTCTCTCTCTCTCTCTCTCTGTATGTCCGTCTGTCTGTCAGTCTACCTGTCTCTGTATCTGTTTCTCTGTCTCTGTCTCTGTCTGTCTGTCTCTCCTCTCTCTCTCTCTCTCTCTCTCTCTCTCTCTCTCTCTCTCTCTCTCTCTCTCTCTCTCTCTGTATGTTTATCTGTCTGTCTGTCTGCCTGTTTCTGTATATATATATCTCTCTCGTGTGCATGTCTGTCTGTCTGTCTCTGTCTGTGTCTATCTGTCTGTCTGTCTCTCTCTCTCTCTTTCTGTCTCTCTCTGTCTCTCTGTCCCTGTCTCTCTGTCTCTCTGTCTCTGTATGTCTGTCCGTCCCTGTCTGTCTGTCTGTCTCTATGTCTGTCTGTCTGTCTCTCTTTCTCTCTGTATGTCTGTCTGTCTCACTCTTTCTGTACGTCTGTCTGTCTGTCTGTCTGTCTGTCTGTCTGTCTTTTGTCTCTGTCTGTCTGTCTCTGTCTGTCTCTGTCTCTGTCTGTCTCTCTCTCTCTCTCTCTCTGTATGTCTGACACTGGGTTGACCCGATGCGTTTTCTGGCTTTATGCTTCATCGATGCTTTCTGTGCCCACGTTGTGTTTTCTTTTGATCGCATAATGCGGATCGACGCAATTTGGTCGGAGCATCTTTTGGACGGATCGGGAGCTTAGTGCAAATCAGATACCGCAGTTGTTGACAATTCCAAGAACGAGACGTCCATTTTTCACGACGATAACCGTTACGAGATTACCGCCTCCTTTTACCCTATGTTGATTAGTATTTCAGCTAGTAGAATTATATACTTTATAGAAATAGAATGAAGAGAATGGAAGAGACGACTAAAGTGATAGAAAGATAAGAAATAAAAAAAAGATGGAAGAAAATAGTTAGAAAACTAGTGGACACTTTTCTGATGCACTCTCTGGGTGCATAACGGATTCTTTATGCTGATAAAAAATGCCACAAATTATCAAGATTTACAGAGAGAGAGAGAGAGAGAGAGAGAGAGAGAGAGAGAGAGAGAGAGAGAGAGAGAGGGGTTCATCTTTCATTTTTTTATCAAATGATTGTATGCCCATCTCCCCAAAAGATTCACTATTCAATTTATATACATTATTGCCAAAATATAAGTATGAGTCCCAACTAAAGTTTCTTAATAAATTATAGAGTTTTTATTTATGAACAACTAAAGCCGTCTAACCCTTACCGTGCACCCCATACAGTATAATTCATTTCCAAGAAAATATTGAAATGTATTTACAGTTAGCTGGAAATGGTAGAGGAAGAAGAAAAAAAAACACTGGGATGCATATATACGATTTTTCTGTGTTTTAGATTTTTTATGCATCGGAGATGCAGGACGCGTACCTATCAGCATCTCTGTATAATTATAGGAAAATATTTTTTTTATGATAAAGGTATTATATCTTAAAAACTTTAATAGCTAAACACTTACTGATTCTTTTTTTTCTAATTATTATCTATTTATCAAAAAAATATATATATCTTATTATAATGGAGATTGTGTGTTTTTCTGTCTGTAACCGAAATTGCATTACTACTCAAGTCACAATTCCCTTCGTTATTTACATCACATTCTCCATGATTTTATTTATATTTAAACCTCAATTATTAATAAAATTGCTTCACCTTTTTATTAGTGTTGCCCATGTCTACATGCAAATAACATGCAATTGTATTTATATATACAAAAAATAGCGGTTAACAGTGTGAATGGGAAGGCTAATTTGCATATTGATATTAAAAATGTGATTTTATTAAATATGTGCTTAGTATTATTGATTTCTAAGTGTTTGGTTTTATTTCAATGAATATAAGCAAAAATCTCTTCAATGAATCTTAAATGAAATCCATTAACAAGAAAGAATAACTGTCATTTTATTCTTTATTTCCTAATTTAACTAAATAGTTAAATAAGTAAAATTCAGCAATGAAAGACGGGAGTGATGGAAGAGTAAGTTTCATTTCTATTTTTCTATTATACCCCCACTCTGTTACATATCTTTTTATCTGCCTTCTTATTAGACTTTCTAATTTAATACGATATTTCATTACATTAAAACTTAAATACTTGCACCCGGAGGGTGCATATATTTGCTAGTTTTTATAATTTCAGATATTACAACAATACGTACAAGAGAGTTGCGCATAGTGTTTCAATTATCATATTTTGAAATGGCATTGTATGTTACATATTAATTGGATCCCTATTACTTTTTAAGGTAGTATAGAAATCCTTATGGCGATCAGTACAGCTGATGGCCTTGAGAGTGAGTGACAATGCTTGACCTCACTCTCACCTTGCGTTCTGGGATGATCGTGAGAATCGG
>CM042161.1:91244893-91272393 GCA_023376005.1 Doryteuthis pealeii
GGCTAGACAAATCGAGAAAAATCAATCTCTGTATGTACATTTCAGCCTATTAGGCCTCATCAGCAGAGCTATAGACAGGAAGACTGCTTTGTGTGTGCTTCGAACCCTGACTGTCAAGCTGACAGGCGGGGGACTCTAACCATTACACCAGCTGTTTACAGGGCCGGCGTTACAGGGCCGGTGAACTAGGCGATTGCCCAGGGCCTCAACATCTTGGGGCGTCACAAATTCCGGTAGAACTTGGATAGAATTAAAAATGAAGGGAAATCTGAGGGGGACCCTGTTTTATTGACATTTACGTCAAGGATTTATTGACTTAATGTAATAACAATAATTGGTTATTTGCAGGGATAAAGTAATAAAATCACAAGACGAAAATGAAGTAACCAATGGTGTTTCGAGAGTTAGAAACAATGTATCAATTGGTTACTGTACTTACATTAGCTTATCAAAACGTTTAAAAAGGCGCCAAATCATCTTAAACTTCTCTTTTGATATATGACCTGGAACGGGGTTCGCTGATTGGTTGGTCGAATCACGTGACCAGGCCAGTCTATGGGAAAGTTTGAGATTCGACGAAGCCGCCCTCGTGTTCAGACACGTAATGGTTGTCTGTACTTTTTCTCTAACACGCGCGTGAGTTTTATGGGATCGGGAAATAAGGATGTGTACACCAAAAATAATATGTCTCAGTGTTACTAAATTAACTACTAAGATGGAAGCAGAGACAGGCAGACATAGACATAGAGGGACAGAGACAGAGACACACAGAGTGAGAGAGAGAGGGGGAGAAAGGGAGGAGAGAAAGAGAGAGATTGATAAAGACAGAGATAGAACATACGTTACAGACCTGATAAGATGTTCCCAACAAGAGAAAACAACATGGTCAGCAGAAGAAATAGAAGAAAGTCAGTATCAGCCAGACAGAGAGGGAGTCTATCCCCTTTTTATTAGTGCTAAACCAAGGAGAATGTTTTTGCTGTCATTAACCCCTCCCTTTACTGCACAGACCCCTGTTGGTATCAAACTCTGTCCTCTGTGATTCTTTGTCGGATGCTCTACCGACTGAGCTAAACCGGTCCTTAACCCTAAACCTACACACACACACACACACACACACACACACACAATATATATATATATATATATATATATATATATATATATATATATGGTATCGAATTGCCGCTTTAACGTTTCCGTTGTAGTGACATCAGTAAATAATTCAAAGGTGCCCAATATATTAAAAACACCATTTAGATTGAAACCATAATAGACCCCTAACTTTTTCCCCAACAAATATTATTATTATGAAAATATATATATTTATTATAATTAATAGATCATAGAGAGAGAGGAGAGAGAGAGAGAGAGGAGAGAGAGAGAGAGAGAGAGAGAGAGAGAGGGGGGGGGCTCTTTGGTTATCGGTTCAAGTTCAATCAACTAATTTTTCAAAAAACATACCGGTTTAAAAACTTCAAGTTCATAGAACTTGTTATCTCAACATTTCAATGATGTTATCATCTTCTCATTGAATTCAATTAACATCACTGAATTAACAATTCATTATTAAGAGTCTGCACACTGTCTTTGCACGTGAATCTTTACGGTGATTCTCTTGTTCGTTTCAGTGTAATGACCTGTCATCTTGTCAGATAATTCAAACCTCACATAATTAAATAAACGCGTCGTTACCGGAAAGTTGTCACTACAACAAGGACTATACGAAGTAGGTGTATCTTGATTAGGCATTCCGATGTATAGCAGCAGATTCTGGTGGCATTATTTTTTTTTTGGGCGGGGGGGATCTAGTGGGGTAGTAACAATGCATTTGTACCGGAAAACAATGTCTGACGACTTAATCCTTATTTAATGAAACATTGTTGCAGCACGATTTGTTTTGCTTGCAACATAATATGTATATAATATATATATATATATATATATATATATATATATATACATAATATATATATATATATATATATATATAATAATATACATAATATGTACATAATATCATAATATGATTATCATTACTAGCAAATATATGCATCCTCCGGGTGCAAGTATTTTAAGTTTGAATGTAATAAGATATTATATAAAATTAGAAAGGCTAATGAAACTAAATAAGAATGCAGATCAAAAGATTTGAAACATAGAACAAAACTGAAACTTACTCTTCCATCACTCTCGTCTTTCATTGCTATTTTTCTACTTTAAGTATTTAGTTAAAATAGAAGTAAGAATAAACTTACAGTTATTTTTCTTGTTTAATGGATTTCATTTAAGATTCATTGAAGAGATTTTTGCTTATATTCATTAAAATAAAACCAAAAAGTTAGAAATCAATAACACTGAGCACATATTTTATTAAATTCGATTTTTTAATATCAATAGGCAAATTAGCCTTTCCGTTCACACTGTTAAAGCGCTGTTTTGTTTGTTATATATATATATAATTGCATGTTATTCGTATGTTGATATGGTCAACAGTGGCTTCGGCCTCTGGGACCATGATATAATTAACGGCGTCGATCCCAGGGGGCCATCCCCCCAGGCAACACCTGCCCCCTTGATTTAAAGGGCAGGCGCTGGGTTTTATTGCTCAGCGCCTGAGGCGCGCCCCCTTGAGGCGGAATGCCGACGGGATCGACGCAATTTTCTCACCCGCCACCCCATGAGTCTCGGCTTGTGGGTGGTCCCACATAAATAGGGCCTTGTGCCTGACCCGTACAAGTGGGGTACGTGGAAAATATCATGTAGATATGGTCAACAGTCTTAATGATGTAAACCAATTTTATTAATAATTGAGGTTTAAATAAAATCATGGAGAATGTGATGTAAATAACTAAGAGAATTATGATTTGAGTAGTAATATAGTCGGTTACAGACAGAATTATGATTTGAGTAGTAATATAGTTTCGGTTACAGACACAATCTCCATTATAATAAGATATATTAAATAGCTCATAACGGCTGTTTTAATTTCAACATAATTATTCACTTTAGTACTTTTTAGGAGTAGGAAATTTCTATTCTCTATACCTGATTATTTGAAGTGAGCACATACGTGCACTCACTCCAAACAAACTTTTTATTTATTCGGACATGAGATACAGCGCATGTGCACACAACTCGGCATGTAGCCGGAAGTTTGGTTTTGGGGGAGAGGGGATAAAACTGGTCATATCACTACACGGATTTATCTAGCTATGCTCACTCACCGACCGATTCATTCAAAAATAAAAAATAAAATTCTTGCATTCTCTCCTTGCGCAGCTCCCTTTCACCAAAATATCTCATTCGCTCTATGCATGTATCCTACTTAAAAATTTCCCAATATTGATGATTGGCGGGGATGGGAAAAAATTGAAAATAAAAACCCCAAGAAACTGAAAAACACATGTAAACAAAACAAAAATTATGGGTCATTTTGGTTTTCCCCTTTCCCTCAGCTATTGTGTAGGCCCACCGACTGTCTTCCGCACTTTGTTGTTTGAAAGCAAGCCGGTCAGTGCCTCTAATATGGGAGTGGGTGTCCTTAGTGGGTGGTCGGTAAAAAAATGGGATTCTGTTATACCTGACATCAGCCGCTAAAGTAAAAATAAACTATGGTGTATAGTAAATGTTTTTTTTTAATTATGTTTTAAATACAACAGGAATGTGCATTTAAGAGAATAATTTTCCTTGTGTACGTCATGATATTAAAAAAGAAAGAAAAGTCGCTAAGATACGTCAAATTTATGTTTCTTAATGGAACAGATACCTAAATACATAAGACAAATCATTAAACCGAGAAATTCAAAATCAACTACGTCATTAGATTTTGGCGGTTAATTTTGAACTCTTATGCAGTTCCTCCGGAGTTGTCACTCGATCCAGACGCATCTACACATTTCTCCAAAGAGAAATTCCATGCTACCCTTGAATATACATGCTCTATTATTAATATTGACCACTCTTTATTCATAACTATATATTATATATATATATATATATATATATATATATATATATATATATATATAGGAAATGGTCTTACTTCGAAAACGAGTTGAAAGCCATCATATATATATAATATATATATATATATATATATATATATTATAAAATAAATATATAAAGGTTTTACATATCTATTTATTAAGTGACAAAGGAACATTCACGACCATATTGGTTTCATGCGAGGCAATCATCATATTTAACATTATTCATAATTTTCAGCCTCATTGATGGTTTGATTAAAACCGAAACGCATAGCGTCGGCTTTCTGTAAATCCACCATTTTTGTTTTTTTCAATAGTTTATATATTATATATATATATATATATATATATATATATATATTTATAATATATATATATATATAATATATATATAATAATATATATATAATACTAGTATAAAAACATATGATCATCGAAGTCTTGAGAATATTTTTTTCTTTTCACAACGCTACGGGGATTCTCCCAAATTTTTCTTTCTTGTGATATTTTTTTTTTTAGATAAAGCCATTTTTACATTTTTCATTTTATATTTTAAAATATAACAAGAAGCATTAATGTGTATGAAGAGGAAATTGCTTTGTGTACGTCATAATATTAAAATAAACGTCACTAAGAAACGCCAAATCTATGTTCCTAATGATAACTCTTCTAAATTTACCGGATGCAATGTGACGTCAAATAATGTTTTGCTATTCAAATTATTTCTTTCTGTCAAAGTTTTATAAATAGCTTTTTAGAAATACATTTTGTCGAATTTGCGCACAAACGTCGTCTATTTCCTGGAGAACAGATTATAACGTTGCTAAGGAAGTAGAGGATCACGTGACCTATTATATAGAGATCAGCATGTTTGAAAGGAGATAAAAATCAAGGCGGAAAATGTAGCCATGGAATGAAGGACTACAAAAATGCAGTTGACTCTCATAATCAGGGCACCTCGATTCATTTTTTTTTGGGGCGGGGGGTCTTAACCTATAACGGATGATGCAATCGGCATATTCTAAGTCGAGCAAGCACAGTGTTTGCCGGTGGTGGTGCCCCCGTGATGCTTAAGGACGGAATCCTGGTGGGATGCAACACTCCACTTTGGTCCTTATTTAAGCTAGACGGGCGTTCGGAGAGACCCCCTCCGATCAATCTTCTGTCACGTCAAGCCCTAGCACCTATATTATTGTCCTGAACTTATTGCCCTTATGGCAAGCCCCAACCATTTTTATCATATGGGTACTAGAAGGCGGTGGCTGAGGGTCTTCATATCCTGGGTATGACGTTAAATACAAAATGATGGTGAGGTTACAGTTCTGGAAGTTTGGGAAATGTGGAGCCGATTGATCAGAGGGGGCCTCTCCGAACGTCCGCCTAGCCTAAGTAAGGACCAAAGTGGGATGTTTGCATATCATGGACTGCTCCATCAGGATTCCGTCCTTAAGCATTACGGGTCGCTACCACGGCCTACATGTAGCTCTGTTGGAGTAGGGGGGTCTTACTCCTCTGTTATGGGGATTTTTTATCCCCGGAAAAGCACTGCCTAAACCCTACGTTTTGTAAGAGAATAGACCGTACTTCGACGCAGTGAGGAGATGGGTGCAGCTTTGAAGAAAGGAGACAAACGACTTTATAGAACAAAACGTTTACTTTACGTAAAAAACACAAACAAATATCAAACAGAGGTATACAAAAAGCCTAGAAAGAAACAACCAAACGAATTTTATGGAATGTTCAAGAGTTCAATGAATTTGGTTGGTAAAAGTACTTCAGTTCCACGTAACTGGTTGGGCCCTGAAGAATTGGTTATTAGGAGTGCATTTCCCGCTCTTGCTTCCAACGTGCTGGGGGTTCCTGGTCGTCACCGTCTGGGGCTTCTGACGATACGGAGAGGTGAGGGTTCCGATTCGTCGCCGTCTGGGGTTTAAACGATACGGAACAAGCAACTCTCTCGAAGTGTAGATTGAGAGTGTAATCAACAGGCCGTTAACTCCGAACGCCAGAGTACAGACGCTCAGAAAGTTTTATTTATTTTAATCTTATTTTAATTTAATTCAATTTTATTTTAATCTCCACAGGCCGCCACAGGCGTCCGGTGAAAGAGGATCACCATTCCTTTAATAAATTTTCACACTGTAGAGGTGCAGTCGGTGTATTCTCAAGCCGATAGGGTTGAAAAAATATGTTATTATGAAGTTAAAAATTGTACTGCTTATCATAGCCGCCCTTGGGATTCGACTTTCTGTTTTTTTTTTCTCCAGATCTTATTCTTTTCGGAAAAAAAGATAAGACTGTTGAAATATAAATGAGTCTTGGGATTATTGTTAACATCAACAGGGTTATTGCGTAATATGTCTGTGTATTGTCGACTTTCACTCAATAGATATCCAGCGTGAGCCGGCATGGCATATGTCTGCCTCTTGGGACCATGGATTTGCTTCTGAATCCGGACACAAGCCTGAGCAAGGCCTTGTTTTATGGAGGGCTGGTAGTGGCCCTTAAAGTTATCTCGCCACCGCACACAGGAAATAAAGAATATAAGGCTGAAACAATTCCCTAGTGAGATAGTAGCGAATTTTTATCTTTCTTTATTTCTCTCTCTCTCTCTCTTCTCTCTTCTCTCTCTCTCTCTCTCTCTCTCTCTCTCTTTTCTCTCTCTCTCTCGATAGCAATTGTTTCCTGTGTATTAACGGGAAGCTAATTTTGGTAAAGAAACATTTGATTTTTTTCGCGGTTCTCATATTAGGAACACCAACAAGATTACTGAGAAGTGAATTAAAAGCACCGTGAAGACTTCTGCTCACGAGGATACATGCAATCGTACAAGCGAATACAGAATAGTTCTCGGCCTAACTATATATTCACCTAACTATGAGGTAATGGTTAGAATCGTAGGAAATAGACTCGTCAACCCGAGTTCAAAATTCTAGACGTAGTTGTTTGTATTTCACGCTAATACCTTTGGGAAAGGTATGCATTCAACTACTCTCTCCCGCCAGCTATGGGTAAATAGTAGGACAGACTGGGCTCTTTAAGCGGTCTTGGAGAAGGAAAATTCTGAATTCAAAGCTGTTAAAATCCGCTTAAGAAATTGACCTTGTGTCGCATCCTGATCATGTATAAGAATAAGAATGGACACAGAGATTAAGAAACGCTGAAGACCAGCCCATGTCAGACGATCACAAAATGAATTTCTTAACCTCTTTCATTTTGTCCCTCACATAAACATTACTTAACAGTGTCCTGAAGATGGTACAATATACCGAAATGCTTAAGTATTGACACATAAAATTGTTTCCCCTAATCATAACATCCTGTGTTTGTTATATTTTTAAAATATTTTCTTCTCATATTGTCGGATAAATTTCCTCACCGTATTTCCATATATATATATATATATATATATATATATATATATATATATACTCGCCGCAAGAGCAGGATGTGGCACAAGGTTAATTTTTTAAACAAAGTTTAATAGCTTTGAATTCAGAGTTTTCTTTCTATACCGGTCACCTAACTAGGGTTAAAGAGTCCAGTCTAGGCTATATTTATTCATATATGGAGGGATAATACCGTTCCTAAGGGTATTACTAATACATGTGAAATGCAAACAGCTACATCCACGTCCCTCCCCATTATACCATTATAAAGTCCATTTTGACCTTAGCACCGATATGGAAACGTGTTACATAATAATTGGATCCCTAATACATTTTTAAGGTAGTGTAGAAATCATTATGGCGATCAGTACAACTGATGGCCTTGAGAGTGAGTGACAGCGTTTGACCTCACTCTGACCTTGCTTTCTGGGGATAGACCGTGAGAAACGGAACCCCGATAGAAAGCCCCCTTTCGGTTTAAGGATACTAAGTAAGTAACTTAGTCAGTTAGAACTTAGAAGCCGAGCTAGCAACATGTAAGCCTCATCTGCGCAGATTGTCTGGGTGGGGATCTGGAATAAAGTAACATCAACATAAATCGAAGTCGTGTGTTTATTACTAAAAACAAACAATGACACAAGGCTTCTGATAAGGAATGATCCCCAACCGAAACCAGACCCGGAATCCTCCATAGAAGACCAGACGAGACCTTAGAAGATATACCAGACCAAGATAGATGATAGACGATCAGGACTAAAGCCGACCAGAAGAATAGACGACCAGAGTAAGAAGTAAGAAAGGTATATAACATTATATGATTTGGTATCGTGAAAAGACCAGTATATAACATATACCTATTTAGTGCCGGTAAAGAAGGCGCTATGCAACACATGCATAAAAGTGGGCATTTTTACCTATAGAAGAAAGTGGTACGAATTAGACAGTAGCATAGAAACTGTCGAAGTATTTTACATATCTGACACTCTTTTTGTTACAAAAGACTTGTAGACTATAATCTAACAATGGAAAGTTGCTGACATACAACCAGATCCTTTTAAAAGCTTTTCTAATTTCTTGAATATCAGAAAAGGAAATTCTCTTGTTTGGAATAATCACCTACAGTGTGAGTGTTCGTCTAAACACATACCATATATATATATATATATATATATATAATATATATATATATATCACTTCACACATCTCTCTCACTCTCTCTCTCTCTCTCTTCTCTCTCTCTCTCTCACACATACCAATATATATATATATATATATATATATATATAATATATATATATATATATATATATATATATATATATATATATATGGTATGTTTTAGACGAACACTCACACTGTAGATGGTTATTCCAAACAAGAGAATTTCCTTTTCTGATATTCAAAGAGAGAGATGTGTGAAGCGATATATATATATATATATATATATAGTATATTATATATATATCGCTTCACACGTCTCTCTCTCTCTCTCTCTCTTTCTCTCTCTCTCTTTCTCTCTCTCTCTCTCTATCTATCTATCTATCTCTCTCTCTGTTCACATTCTTTCTTTCTTTCTTATATATTTTCCTTTTCTTTCTGATGTTCAGCATATTCTTTTTATTCCGTTTCTTTCACCACCAGTAAAAACGGAATGGTCCATTAATTATCTGAGGTAAAGGCAGGGTGGCATGACAAACAGGGGTACAACCATGTTGATTTATTGATTTACTTTTTTTTTAGATTAGTAGTCGCATATTTTTGCTAGTTATTATAATGTAAATTATTATTATCTCAGATGACAGAAAGACTATTCTCCCCACCCCCCACATACAAACACCGCCAAACTTTTTGACTGAATACAAAATCTGCTAATTCTGGTAATCTCGAAAAATTTTATTATCAATATAATTGCAAATTAAATTTGTCTCCTAAATTAAAAACTACTATGTACAAACTTGAATCTGTTCTGGAGAATGCAACGCATAAGATTCTCTGGGACTTTGAGATACTGACGGATCACCACATTCCGTCAGGAGACCAGGCCGAGTGTTTATCAATAACAACAAGAAAATGTGCTATCTCGTGGAGTTGCCGTCCCGGCAGAACACCGAGTGAAAATGAAAGAAAGGGAAAATATAGAAAAATACTTGGACATTGCTAGAGAACTGAGAAAACTGGAACATGGAAGTAAATGTCATAGCAATTAGAATTGGTGCCCTTGGAATGGTATCCAATTATCTGGAAAAGAGTCGGAATGAACAGAAAGTTTCAAGTAATTATTTCTATTTAATAATAGTCATTTGTTTGCTCACTGTTATATGGTTTCAATTGACTAATTATATTGGTTTGTTTGTTTTGTTTTACGGCATATCAACCTCAGTGGGTCATTTAATGCCGATAAAGTTTTGAAATAAATCAATTCTTAATGGATAATACAATTTTTTTTATAATACATTTTCTATTTAACCCTTAGATGGGACCCTAACAGGTACTACCACTCTGGGTCAGAGTGGACCAGGGAGCAATAGTGATGAATGGGGTGCACCACATTCCCCAAACCTCCAAAACTGGAACCTCACCATCAGATAGATTAACGTCATTCCCAGGGACACGTAGACCGCAGCCACCGCCTTCTAGCATCCATATGATAAAAAAGGGGTTGGGCTTGCCATGAGGGCAATAGGGTTGGGGAAATCATATAGGTGCTAGGGCTTGACGTGACCAGCCGATTGATAGGGTCAAAGTGGAGTATTGCATGTCATGAACTGCTCATCCACCTGGGCTCTATCCTTAAGCATCACGGGTCCCCACCGGCCAACAGGTGGCCCCATTGGGGAAGTCTTACCCCTCTGCAGAGGTGCAGTCGGTGCATTATCACGCCCCAGCCGACAGGGCGGTGACTAATTATAATAGTCCTTAGTAAACTATTGTTGTTTCAAGTAGATATTTTTAATACAAATAATTTAAGGTCGCACAATGCGCTATGGGTATTATGTAACCCCGTACTACCTACTCCATAGTCGGATCATCCCCACCTGGAAGATTATCATATCAAATATTTCCTACAAATTATTATTATTATTTACTCCTTTTGAGTTTTCACATCAGCATTAGCTGATCGTCTTTCACTGGAGTCTGAGTGACAGCAAGTCTCCTCAGGTCTCCAGGACTCCTCTGAGTATTCTGTCAGATTGCAGCAGTGCAGTGTTCTGAATGGTTTCAATCCTTTCTCTGATTTCCAAACTTTCCAAACCCGTTTTCAATCCTTTTGGGACCGTTCCAAGTGCACCAACTACAATTAGTATCACTTTCACTTTCATATTCCATAACTTTTTCAGTTCTCTGGCAAGGTCCAGATATTTGTCCATTTTTTCCATTTTCCTTTAGCTTCACCCTGTGATCTGCTGGAACTTCAAAATCCACCAATTGACAAGTTCTTTCTTTTTTGTTTATCAACACTAGGTCTGGTTCTTTCTGGGATAAGTTGATCCGTTTTATTTCAAAGTCCCAGAGAATTTTATGCGTTTCGTTTCTCAAGAACAGATTCTGGTTTATGCATATACCATTTTGTTGTATGGTCAAAATTTAATTTTTTGCATAATTCCCAGTGGATCACCTTCTCAACCCAGTCGTGTCTAGTTTTGTATTCTCGTTGTGCTAGTTTGCTACATTCGCAGAGAATATGGTTTACAGTCTCATCTCTATTACCGCAAAGTCTACATTTACTATTTTGTTGGGTCTTATCAATTTTCGCTTTATTATTATTATTATTATTATTATTATTATTATTATTAATAGTAGTAGTACTAGTAGTATTATGTTCACTTCTGTGAGTTTTTCACACCAGTGTTCGCTGGAGTCTGAGTAACAACAAGTCTTCTCAGATCTCCTCGACTCTTCTGAATATTCTAGCTGATTTCAGCAATGCTGTTTTCTAGGTGGTCTCAATTCTTCCTCTGATTTTCAGTTCTTCCAGTCTTTTTCCCAAGCTTTATCGAACCGTTCCTAGTGCACCAACTACAACCTCGTATTCCAGGGGTTTTTTTTTTATTCTCTGGCAAGGTCCAGGCATATGTCTTTCTTTTCGTATTCCTTCATCTTCACCCTGTGATCTGCTGGAACAGCAAAATCTACCAGATGACAAGTTGTCTTCTTTTGTATTTTTTATATCATCTATGTACATAAGGTGGTTTCATTTTTTCCTGCGAGATTGGGAATTTATAACCACCAGTATATTTTAATTATTATAGTGAGTTTTTCACACCATCTTTAGCTTATGGTTTTTCGCTGGAGTCTGAGGGACAACAAGTATCTTCTTCTTCTTCTTCTTCTTCTTCTTCTTCTTCTTCTTCTTCGTTTTTCACACCAGCATTAGCTGATGGTATTTCCCTGGAATCTGAGTGACAACAAGTCTCCTCAGGTTTCCAGGATTCTTCTGAGTATTCTGGGAAATTGCAACAGTGCAGTAGTTTGGATGGTCTCAATTCTTCCTCGGATTTCCAAATTTTCCAGTCTTTTCCCAAGCTTTTTGGGACCGTTCCAAGTGCACCAACTACTATTGATATCACTTTGATTTTCATATTCCACAGCCTTTTCAGTTCTCTGTCAAGGTCCAGGTATTATTATTATTATTATTATTATTATTATTATTATTATTATTATTATATAAATGAGGGCGAGAGGAAACCTTTGTATACACCTAGTAAATATCAAGAAGAAGCTTCAAATATAGCAGTTTACTTCAGGTGTCCATGGATAAAAGATGGTGGTACTGTCTTCTTGCATCATCCCCTGCAGGTGTTTCTATCTCGTGTTTGTACATCGGAGTCTGTAACTACGTCACAAAATAAAGACAGTTAAAGTCTGGCTTCAGAGACCAATGGTTTGATTTAGAAGGGACGCAAAAATCGATAATTGAAAATGAAAAAAAAAGGAAATAGATAAGTCTGAGACTTGGAAGCTTATATAAATGTCATTTCATTTCAACACACACACAACATACACACACACACACACACACACACATATATATATATATATATATAATATATATATATAGAGAGAGAGAGAGAGAGAGAGAGAACATTCGGGCAGAGATAACAAATAAGTGCAGACACAAAAATAAACACAAACTCTGCCTGGTGACTTCTGACATTACGTAGGGGGTTAAGACGTGTGTGCAATACACACTCTACATCGAAAATGAGTACAGCCCACCTATATATTTTAAAACGATGGCATACACAAAAATGGCACGGAAAGCTTCTCGCTTTGTGTAAAGTTATGTTACATACACACACACACACACACACACACACATACACACAATGCTCCCCATCCCCCTTGGGTTGAGCATTTTGTAGGTGAATTCGCTGAGGGCCGCCTATATAGGAAATGGAGCACTATATGGCGGCCTTTACATACAAACTGATGTGTGTATTAAAACAGTTCAAATCCCCTTCGCATTGTGTTGGTGATGTCAGCCTGGCGGTTAAGGTTTCTGACTGACACTGAACCGGTTGTAGGTAGCCACACTGAAGAGACTTGATAAGTCGAAACACGTGTCTTCTGTGCATGACTATATATATATATATATATATATATATATATATATATATATTATTGGTTGACCCCGAAGATTCGCGTTAATGCGAGAAATATAAGTCGGTATAAACGATTCGTATTTTAATCTATTCGTTTTAATCGTGTGTATATATATATATATATATATATATATATATATATTATATATATATATTCTGTTTGTGTGTGTCTCTGTGTGTGTGTGTGTAAGAAATATGAAAGGTTCCTCCTTTGTTTCATCCTTCACTGTGTCTCTATAGTTCTTTCTCTCTCCCTTTCTCTCTCTCTTTTCTTTTCCTCACACACACACACACACACACACACACCACACACATACACAACACACACACACACACACATATATATATATCATTCCTGTAAAATTCATAAAATCATTCTGAAGAAAACTTTCACAAATAAAGACGAAATATTAATTGAATCAATTGCCTGTGTTAGTTATTTATCTTGCCTTTTATATTCTTCAGATTTTTCTCGGATTTTCTTAATGTGTTTTCTTCATGCTTTATTTCTGACAGTTTCTTGCCTATGCAATTTTCAAACCAAGTTTTATAATATTATATATATATATATATATATATATATATATATTATATATAGTTTAATTTTGTCTGACTACCATCCACCCAAGAAGCCAGAAATCAAAGTGTATCCTTTTTTTCTCATTTGACTTCCTGTCACCATGGTGACAGACTTACAATGTAAAAATATTTTTTTATTTTAAAAATTTATTTTTTAACTTTTTTATTTTACTTTTTGAGAAGTAAAAATTTTTCAGTTATGCAATTCAAATAACTTGATTCTCCCATCTGATGAGACTGGATTTCGGAGAGCTATATTAAATCAACTTAGATTTATATAGGCCCCATTTTTGGTCGAAATAAATTTATTATGGAATTACGGTGTTGAGTTTTTCCTTCTTTTCTATGATAAATATTGCTCTGTATATAATCTATAAAGTTTATTATACATTGAGCTCTCTTTAGCGATTTAAAGATTCACTGGATCATACAATAATAATACAGTGAAATCTTAGAAATCACATATACAATCAGCCCTCACTGCCAAGTTTTGGATACCTCTCATCTCTCTCTCTCTCTCTCTCTCTCTCTATATATATATATATATTATATATATATATATATATATATATATATATATATATATAGTTGGGCGGCAGCAGAAGGAACACGATGTAGGGAAATAACGGGACGTAGCGAAATAACGGGACGTAGCGAACGCACAGGATACACGCTTTTTGGGAAAAACAATACTTCCAGTTTGAATTCAAATTTTTATTCTATTTCTCTCTTGATGAATCCGGATTAAAAAATATTTACATCTAAAAACGGACCTAATTATCATTATGATCTGATGATGATTTTTAATAAATCGAAATATTGTCAATATCAGCAATGAAAAAGGATATAAAAATATATTTATTTTAACAACAAACTGTGTTTTTCATACCTTTTACATTTGTCTAGGTTGATCACACACACACATACACACACACACATACACACACACACACACACAAATAAAGAATAAAAAAAACTTATATCTCTACATACCCCGCAAGCTATCCAAAGATATAAGATAGATCTATAAATACGCACTAACTTTATCTTTATTGCCACAAGGCAAATAAAGTTTAGTTAACTTACGAGAATGACTGTTCCTACATATATAATATATTATATATATATATATATATATGTTGTGTGTGTGTGTGTGTGGTGTGTAAAAACTGATTTGGAAGATAGTTTTACTGTATTATGTATTTATTTAATATTAACCTCCCGTTTATTACTAACGTCATAAGATAATGGTTTAAAAAGAAAATATATTCTTACAAAAGAACGCTGTCTACCAGTACATTTTCAGTATTCTTTCCAATATCATTTTTTTCAAAAAAACGTTATCTGATGAAACTCTTAAATGATGTTAAATTTTATATTAAATAAACAAACACTCCAACAAATTTTGGTTCTCACATCAAAACGTTTTTATATTCTTTAGGACATTCTATCACACATAGTTGAGGTACACGTTTCAGGGTTGTTGTTTTTTTTCTTCTTAGCCGTGGCCAAGGAATCTTGCATGAAATTTCCTTAGATTGTCGCTTGAAATATCCGAACACTTGTTTTTCTACCTACTTTTGGGCCGGGTTAGCTCAGTCGGTAGAGCGTTCGGCTAGAAACCACAAGGTTCCTAGTTCGATACCGGTCCGCGCCAACTCAGCGTATGAATAGTACAGGGATCTGTGCGGTAAATTAAGGAGCTGATGGTAGGTGTGGTGCACCACCTCAGATGCTAAAACAATCTCCTTGGTCTAGCGCTATTGAAAAGGGGATAGACACCCTCGCTGATTGGCTGATACCTACTTTAGGCCCCCCTGACGACTGGTCGACGACTTTATTTACACAAGGTTTCGGCTGATGTCCACTCTGGTCTTCTTCCGAAATATATGAAGTTACATTTCATAAATCCAGAGTTCTATTTTCCTCATATAAAATATTATATGGGTTATTTTATACCGAAGATATTTTGTTGTATTCATTCTTGTTGGGTATTCAGTTTTAAAACTCAATTTTTTAAACACATTTTCTCTATTTAACCTATAGATACTACCACTCCGGGTTAGAATAGATTTGGGAGTAATGGCGATAAAGGTGTAATCCATATTCCCCAGACCTCCAGAACCGGACCCTCACCATCAGATAGATTTTAATGTAATTCCCAGGACATGAGGACCCTTAGCCACTGCCTTCTGGCACCAATGTGATAAAAAGTGTTGGGGTTGCCATAAGAGCAATAGGATCGAGACAATCATATAAGTGCTAGGGCTTGACAGGTACTACCACTCCGGGTCAGAGTGGACCTGGGAGTAATGGCGATAAAGGGGTATTCCACATTCCTTAGAGCTCCAGAATTGAAGCTTCACCACTAGATGCAGTTTAACTTTACACTCAGGACACAAAATTTTAAGCAAGGTTATACTGCATTTCTAAAAAGCTATTTATTGTATTTGGCATTTCAGTCTCGGAAGACTATAATAAAGTTTTTGTGCCCCTGAAGTTACAGCGCCTCCTGTGACTGTGAAGTCCGATGTTTGAAAAACATTCTCGACCACAGACGTCGCATTTGAAGGCTGTCCCTGAAATATTCGATGTGCCGGTGCTTTGTTGCCGCTGCTTTCTTCTAGGTCTCTTAGCTTCATGGTGTTGTGTCAGGGTGACTTCTGACATGAACAGTCCTCTATGAAGATTCTGCTGCCACAAGGGTGGTCCTGAGCCAAATTTTCCCAACTGGAAGGGGCAATGCCAAAGCACATGCGATCATTCTTTTTGCCCAGGAAATGGCAGGGGGAGGATAAAAAAATCTACCTATAATTCTGAAGTTAGAAAAATATCCCCCCCCCCCTGCCCTTTCCACTAACTGACCTAGTAACCTAGGTCACTCAACTCTCTCCTCTTCGTCTGCTGCTGACATCAAACACACCAGAACTTTACCCCCTTCCTTAACCCACCCTGTGCTCATCCACTCCCATCTTCTCTCCACTTCCTGTTTCCTACCCTCACTTCATTCATGCCTACCCCTAACCTCCCTCCCTTCACTTCCGTCACTTATACTCGCACAAAGTATTGCTTTCAATAAAAAAATCATTCGACTGAAGTGTCCGTATGAATTCGGACGAAACGTTTCAACTCTCTGATTTGTTTGAGTTTTCATTTCTTGTTCACCATCCTTCTACCTACCTCATACTTCGATATATAGAAATTATCGAGATGGAAGAAAAGTATTTACGGTCGCTTTTTATTCAGTTAATTTAGGAGTGTTATCAATGAGAAATATGAACTTGGTGTTTCTTAGCGACATTTTTCTCTTTCTTTTTTTTAATGTTATGACGTACACGAGACGAGTTTCCTCTTCAATGCATATTAATGCATCTTGCTTTTTAGATCTAATGTCAAATAGAGAATAAAATCCAAATTCACTTTTATGTGAATAGAAAATATTAGATAAAAAAACAGTTTAAATGTTTTTGTTTGTTTGTTTGTTTATTATTATCATATGTTTTTGGTTTTTTTTGTAGCTGCTGAAACATACACTTCTCTAATAGAAATTTAGAATTTATTAATAGATATCTCTTCATGCTTGATTGAATATTCACGATCATTGGATAGAGAAATGAATTCTTTTTCCTTTTTTTCTGTTTTTTTTTTCACTTCAGTTCAAAGGAATATCAGATGAAGTTTTTAAGAAAGTATTTTGAAGCAAATCCTAATCTCAGTATTTAATGATGCAAAACAAGTTCATTCTACATTTCCAAATCGTCGAGATTTCTATTATAATAGAAGTCTTTTACGCATTTTTGTGTATAAATTGACTGTTAAAGTAGGGAATGAAGTATGTACTTACCTTAGGTTGTTGAATATTATTATCAAATATTCTTGTTATTTTTACTAGCAAATATATTAACCTCCAATTGCAAGTATTTCTATTAATAATGAAGATTCGCTTTCGGTTTTTGTCTGTAACAAAAATTACCTCACTGCTTACGTCACATTACCCAAAATCGTCACAACATAGAATAAAATTTTGAGTGTATTTATTCAATAAATACACTCAAAATTTGAACGTGCAACATTAGACAGTCCTCATTGTTTTTGTTTTTTAAACAAGTTTTAATAAATACATGACTGGTATTATATATCTATATATAGTTTGTTTTATTTTAATACATATTTAAAGTTTACATTTCAAATTGTTTTATTTTTTAATCATTTAATGAATTTGATGATTTTACTTACTTAGGATACAAACTCGCTGACATTGAATTTATTACTCCCACCCCTCAGGCAATATTTTTCAAAAAACTATTTTTACATCGCCTGGAGGGTGTTTTTATTTTTTACTAGTAAGTTTTAATGTAATAACATATGATATTAAATTAGAAACACTAATGAAACTAAATAAGAATGCAGATAAAATCATAAACAGAGGGGGTATAATCGAAAAATAGAACAATTTTGAAACTTACTCTTCCATTTCTCTGAATGTTTGAGATGAGGATTGATTAGTATTATCTGCGTTATTCGGACTATTGTCCTCATCTTCACTGTTATATGTACAACGTTTCGGCCGATATGCCCTCCGGCCTTCTTCAGGTATTATGGCTCTCGATTACGACAAGAAGGTTCCCGATTACGACAAGAAAGTTCCCGAATCCGAAAAAAAGGTTCCCGAATCCAAAAAGAAGGTTCCAGACTCCGAAAAGAAGGTTACCGAGTCCGAAAAGAAGGTTCCCGAGTTCAATACCTGAAGAAGGCCGGAGGGCATATGGGCCGAAACGTTGTACAGATAACAATGAAGATGAGGACAATAGTCTGAATAACGCAGATAATATTAATTCTTCCATGATTTTTCATCACTCCGGTTTTCATTGCTAAATTTCCTGATTCAACTATTAGTTATTTCTTCTTGGTAATGGATTTCTTTTAAGATTAATCCCCGAGATTTTCGCTCATATACATTAAGATAAAACCAAACAATTAGAAATCATATTTATTAAAATCAAATTTGTAATATCAATATGGAAATTAGCCTTCCTGTTCAGACTGTAAACCGCTATTTTGTTGGATATATAAATACACTTACATATTATTAGGTCAACAGTATTAATAATTTAAAACAATTTTATTCATGATTAAGAATTAGATAAAAAATAAAATCATGGAAAATGTGACGTGAATAACTAAGGGAATTGTGACTTGAGTAGTGATATAGTCTCGGTTACAGACAGATAAACACACAATTTCCATTATAATATGATAGAAGGTTTAATGTTAAGTAGTCATGTGACCAACTGTCACGTGATCTTTGTAGTTATAAAGGAGGGGTCGTGTCTCTTACTTCCTTCATTTTTTTTTTCAATCAATTATTGTTACAACATACCAGACGAATACGACGTGGCTGAATAAGGGGAAATATTTTTTCGCAACTCAAGATAAGTGCTATTGATTCTTTTTTTTCTCTCGATCTGACCAATCATAATGTTGGGAGGATCGCCATATTTTCTCGATAGTTTATTTGTTTATCTATTTAAATATTTATCTTTAAAAATTCAACGAAGTAAACAGCGACATCTATGGAGGTGCGTGGTGTGATGGTTAGTGTTGTAGGAAATGAACTCGTCGACGCAGGTTCAAATCCGGGACAAGACTGTTGGCATTTCCCACAGCGCTAATACCCTTGGGAAAGTTATCCATTCTACTACTCCCCCTCCAACTATGGACAAATAATAGGGCAGACTGGGTACTTTAACTTTGGTTAGGTAACCAGTCTAGGAGAAGGAAAGCTCTAAATTCAAACCTGTTAAACTCCGCTTAAGAAATTGACCTTGTGTCACATCCTGCTCGCGCGGAGGGGTTGGTAAATATATATAGAAACAGGGACATCTGTTTACTACAGCACAAATTTCTAATATAAAAAAAACTCTACCTTGAGGGAATGAGGGTAGGGAAACAAGGGTTGACTGAGATTAGTGGTAGTGGTTACCAAGTCTTAGTTCTGTTACAAGACAGTATCTGTTTCGCGACCCCTGGCTCTTTTAAGGGGTTGATTAACACTATTTCCTAGTGTTTAGTCGTGGCAAACCAACAATACGAGATGATTGGTCTTAACAAAGTCTCATTTACTTCAATAGTAAAAAATTTAAAAAATAGTAGGACAGAGTGAGCTTTTTAATATTACTTACGGAACCAGTCTAGGGAAAGGAAAACTCTGAATTCAAACCTGCTAAACTACGCTTAAGAAATTGGCCTCGTGTCACATCCTAGTTGTGCGGAGGGGTTGGTAGATATATACAAGGATGTCTTTAGCATTAAATAACCTACGAAGGTTGATATGCTATTAAACAAAGAAATCAACTAAGATGTGTTTTTTTCTCTTTAGTTAAATCAAAGTGTTAGATTAAGAAATAATTTTTGTAGTCTTCTAAAATCTTAAAATTGGTCAAGGAGATTGAAAATTACCGGACAACACCGAGACATTGCTGAGACAACAAGATAAGTGTACTTGAATCTCTTTGTATTATCTTTATATATCCCGCCAGGAGAAATTCCTCTGGCAAACTCTTAAAGACATTTACATAATAATTGTATGCACACACATTAATTTCTAACCCCAATAAACTGTTAACCCAAATTATAAACTCTATAATTTGCCTTGTCTCCTTCCTTTACGACAGAGATACATATTCACCCCAGTATTTCTGTTAATAATATTGAATTTGGTATTTGTAGCAAGCGTCAAACGGGTCTAATCATGCCTGATAATTTGCAACTTTGCAAATTTTGGTTAACTTTAAAAATGTTGCTTAAATTCATATACTCAAAATATAGGGGTCAAAAAAAGACGTCAAAACAGGGTATTTTTCAGTTTGTTTTGAGCCATCTAGAAAAAACTCAAAAACGCCTGTAGAACACCTTAAATCTAGGAAATTAACATTCCAACTGTTGTTTCTAGTTAGAGACAATGCTCGTACATATTACCTGATAGTTGGTATGTTGGAAAAATTCGGGTAAATTCACATTTTCAAGGAGATTGTTCAAGGAGATTGAAAATGTTATTTGATTGAGATGCAAAACTGGTCAGTTAAATTGGATCATCCTTCCCGCAATATTCAATGCACCCCCCTCCAACTATTTTTTTCTAATTGTCCGTTTTTTCGACTACCTTAGAATGCAACATCTTCATCGTTTACAGAGGATTAAGACTATTTATTAATTTATTAGAAAGACTAATGAAATTAAATAAGAACACAAAAATGACTACACTTATTTTTACTTTATTCTAATTGATTAATTAAACTTAGGATTGCTTTTAATACATTTGAGAATAAAATAATAATATTAGAAATCAATAACACCAAGTAATTATTTATTAAACATGGTTTTGTTAAAACCAGGATGCAAATTTTCCGCACCATATACTATGTAAACATATATTTCTTTGTGATATATAACACACATTGAAGGATTAATTACATGCGCTGTTTTGATGCAAATCTATCTCAGACCTGAATAGAGATATTGTTAATAAATATACGGGCCATATGACCTTAAGGCACCCCTTTTGCGATTTCGATTCGTGGGGACATTTTTTCCATTTACACCGTCAAAATCCGGTTAATTGTTAACAGACGATTTTTAGAGTTTTTTTTAAATTTTAAAACTAACCTCTAACTCTAACTCCTAACCAACAACCGGATTTTTATGGTGCAAATGAGAAAAGTGTCCCCACGAGTCGAGATCGCAAATAAAAAAGACCCGAGGTGTTTTGAGTATGACAGTACACTTAATTTTCGTAGTCTATCAATGTTACAACTACGAGGGTTAATCAAAAACTAATGCCATTTTTTAAATTTCCTGTGAAGGTCTTTTTATAAAACTAAGGCCTACATTGAGACCCTAACGAGGCTCAGAGCAAGAATCCGACGAGTAAGACCCAACTTCCCAATCGGCAATGTCCTCCTTCTGTAAAACAATGCTCGACGACATACAAGCATCAGGACAAGGGAGAAAATTGCCTCATTCGGGGGGACAACTTTACTGCATCCTACCTACTCACCAGGTTTAGCGCCTTTAGACCATCATCACTTCGATCCCATAAAGGAGGATTTGAGAGGCAAACATTATTCCAGTGACGAGGAAGTGAAATCTGTAGGGAAGAAGTGGCTCAAAGAACAGTCAACAGAATGTTACGGGGCAGGGATACATGCTCTCATTCGAAGATGGAACATTGCTAATGATAGATACGGTGACTAAGTTGGGATGTGCTCCAAAGAGGACCAGCTTCATCTTGATGTATGATACATGTTCCTGTGTTGGTAGTTGGCATTACTTTTTGACACATCCTTGTAGATTTTCCCGCCTTGTTTTTTTACCTCCTTTAGAAGGCGCTGATTTATACATAATAGGTAATCTAATCCTCATTGTTACCTAGCAACATTCTCTCTCTGTTCTTCAGGAAAAAGTTGACGTCCGTACGTAAATTTGAAAAATGTTTTTCTAAAAAGCTATTTATACGCTTCAACATATAGAAATAATTTTAAAAAGCTGTACATTATTTTCATCACTTTTTATTGAGAAGATTTAGGAGAGTTAGCAATGAGAAATATGAACTTGCTGTTTCTTAGCGACGTCTTTGTCTTTCTTTCTTTTTCATCTTATGACGTACACGAGACAACATTCCTCTTCACTGGACATGAACACTTCTCGCTAAAACACAAAATGAAAAATGTAAAAAGAGAAATTTAAAAGAATCACCAGAAATAAATAAACCGGTGTAGTTACCTTGGTGCAGTGGCTAACCTGCTAGACTACAACATCGTAGTAAGCGAGTTCGAACTCTAGTTGCTCTATTACGCTCACTTTTGGACTAATACCCTAGGAAAGGGTATGTAGATTCATTACTACTATATAGTGAGTTTGATCCTCACTGGATGCCCCATATTTGCAACCTTGTGTCGCATTTTAACCGTGGTGACCGGGTTCTTGGGAAAGGTATGGAACCCTTTAATACCCTCATATTTGGTTTAAAAAGTTCCTCGACTGTTTTTCTACAAGAATAGCTATGGCATTAAATAACCCACAAGTGTTAATATGCCAATAAACAAAGAAACCCAGCCATGAAGTGATGTTGGTTGGTTGTCTTGTTTCATGGCATGTCAACCCTTTTTGGGTAATGTAATGCTGAATCAAGCCATTTTGATAAGCAAAGGACTCGGATTGCTTACAGTAAGTAAAGTATGTAAGCAAAGTCGCCAGGGTGGCCAAAAGTCAGTATCAGCCAATCACCGAGGGATTCTATCCCCTTTTCACTAGCGTAGACAAAGGAGATTTTTTTACGTTTGAGATGGAGTGCCAAACCTACCATCAGCAGCTTACTGTACCGAACTACTCATACGGCGAGGGCCGGTATCGAACTAGTAACCTTGTGGCTTCTAGCCGAACGCTCTATCGACTGAGTACCCAGTATTGAATAGAAATAAAATTCTTAACTTCGGTGGTCTGGCAGGAACCGATGCTTTCAGCGTAACCCCTTTGTTAGACTGTGGGTATAAGATGTGCGCAAATAGTCACTTCTATTTATGAACTTTCCCAACATCAGCAAGCAGTTCCGGAAAAAATTGGCCAATTAGAGACGAAGACAGATATCCTTTAAGATCGTTTGCAACTGTCCTCAAATTAATTACTGGTTAAAGTTTCTGGTAGCAAGACAATCTTTTGGATTAACACCAGAGGAATGGTACATATTTGGAGTTATATATTACAGAGGAAACCACCAGACTATGGTTACCAACTCACTATGGACTGGGGCTTATATATTACGGCGGAAATCAACAGACTCTGATTACCAACTCACTACAGATTGGGGCTTATATATTACAGAGGAAACCACCAGACTATGATTACCTACTCACTACAGACATGGACGTATATCACAGAAGAAATCTACAAACCTGGATTACCATCTCACTACATAGGTGGACTTTTATATTATAGATGAAACCTACGCACTAGAATTAACCAACTGGGTTCTGTGAACAACAGAACAACTGAAGTTCTGAAATGGCGACAATGATTTCACTTCTTCGTCACTGGAATATTGTTTGCCTCTAAAACACTCTTTCATGGGGCCGAAGAGATGATGTGTCTAAAGTCACTAATTCTGGCGAATAATCTGTAGTGAAGAAGTGGTTCAAAGAACAGTCAACAGAATTTTACGGGGCAGAGATACATTGGTATTGAGAGAAACGGAGACTATATGGAGAAGTAGGGATGGGATTCTCAGAGGACTAGCTTCATTTTGATGTATGATACATGTTCCTGTGTTGGTAATTATACCTGTGCAGAATAAAATGGCAATATTTTTTGACGCACGCTCGTAAATAACCTATAAAGAATTGATATGCCATTAAACAAAGAAACATAACCAAAGAAACACATCCAAATTTAAAGAAAAAAGAAGAAAAATAGAAAACATATTTTCCTCTGTTATAGCGTAAGCTTTTGCTGTTCATTAGAC
The DNA here is from genome assembly GCA_023376005.1 of Doryteuthis pealeii. Lineage (NCBI taxonomy): Eukaryota > Metazoa > Mollusca > Cephalopoda > Myopsida > Loliginidae > Doryteuthis > Doryteuthis pealeii. Next base: position 91,268,970 of record CM042161.1, read on the forward strand.
AGTTTATATGTTTTGTTTACATATTATTTCGGCGTTTTATTGGCTTATGATGTATAGAGATCAAAAGCGTAATGATTAATTTGCGCCTTTTGAGTTTTATGCTCGAATGTTATGCCCCCAAAATGTCAGAAAAATCTTCTGAATTAAAAAATAAATAAAAAGGAAAGTATTTCTCGCAACAAAAAAAAAAAGAAAAAAGAAAAAAGAAAAAAAGAAAAAGATAAATAAATAAATAAATAAATGAATAAATGTCTAAAGAATACGCGAACATATATATATATATATATATATATATATATATATATATATATATATATATATATATACAAAAAATTGTTCTGCGACTGAACAAAGAAAAAAGTGAAGAATGTAATTATCCGAGGGATTATTCCCTTAAACAGTACATTTTTAGCACTTAAAGACATCTACAACAAAAAAGTATCGTTCGAACAAAATAAATCACATCATCATCATAATAATATAATAATAATAATAATAATCATAATCATCATCATGGTGTACCGGCAGCACGGATTCCCTTGACTCTCTCTCTCTCTCTCTCTCTCTCTCTCTCTCTCTCTCTCTCTCTCTCTCTCTCTCTCTCTCTCTCTCTCGCCATCCGTCCCTATCGACCATCGCTCTAGATAGGTCCTCTGGATAGCATTCAGTGTCCGTACAGAGCTGGTTAGCTGTAGAGTTTAATAGTAAATAGTTTTTGATAATATCTGATAATATCCGATATCTGATATTTTGATAATATCGGCCACTGGATCAGGGTAAAGTACAAATAATAGCGTCGATCCCAGGGGACTATCCCCCCAGGCAATACCTGCCCCCTTGATTTAAAGGGGTAGGGAAGGGTTTATTGCCCAGCGCCTGAGGTGCCCCCTTGAGGGGTAATGCCGAGGGGATCGACGCAATTTTTGTTCTTTCCCACCCATGAACTTCGGCTTGTGTGTGGGCGCACGTTAAAACGAGGCCTTGTGCCCAGTCTATACAAGTTGGGTATGAGACAAATATTCCCTGACTGATGGCAGGAGATTCTTATCCAGAATTTGTTGATTCGACCGAGAATTCATATTTGCTTGGATAATATGGAGTCGTCCAGGTCCAGTGTCAGAAAAGCAGTTCCAGATTTTTACATTTCCACTACCTTACTTCACAGTTGGAACGAGGTTATTTGCTTAATAAGGAGTGTTGGCTTTTCTTCAATATAGAAGCTTTGGTTGTTACTAAACAATTCTATTTTTGATTCATTTGTTCAGAGAATCGACTTCCAAAAGGCCTCTGGTTCGTCCAAGTTTTCTCTGGCAATGTTTAAACCGTCAGTTCTTCGCTGGAAGCAAAGGTTTCGTTCTAGCACTATTCAAATAAATCTAATTTTCGTTTTCTTGTCGGCACTTATACAGGAAGCGCGTGGTGTAATGGTTAAAGTCATGGAAAATGGACTCGTTGCCCCGAGTTCAAATCCTGGATGCAAAAACAATATTTCTGGTCCAGCGCTAGCGAAAAAGAGATAGACTTCCTCCTTGTCCGGCTGGTACCAACAATAGTCAATTCCACATATTTTACTACTATAATTGACTACAAAGGATTATTAGTTACTTGAAACCATTTAATTTAAATATGTGAAACCATATAATTGTATGCAAATTGTAAGCGCGTGGTGTAATGGTTAAAAGTAATAGGAAATGGACTCGTCGCCCCGAGTTCAAATCCTGGATGTGGTAATTGCATTTCAATTAGCGCTAATACCTTTGGGTAATGCATGAATCTTACTCACTCTGCAGCTATGGGTAAATAGCAGGGCAGACTGGGTTCTTTAACCATGGCTAGGTAACCAGTCTAGGAGAAGGAAAACTCTGAATTCAAACCTGTTGAACTCCGCTTAAAAAATTGACCTTGTGTCATATCCTGCTCGTGCGGAGGAGTTGGTAAATATATATACAGGTACTCGGGATGCTTCCAAAGATGGCTGCAACTCTCTCCATGTGATGTGTGGGTTGGCTTTTACTTCATTTATTATTTTTCTAGTGGTTCTGTGATAGTTTTGATAGGCCTCTAGTTTGTCAAAGACAATATTATAAATATCACAAAAGTAAAAATTAAAATTAAAAAAAAAGAATACGTGCAATCCAGAAAATAAATAAATAAATGAATAAATAAAAGAAAAACTAAAAAGAAAAAGTAAATAATCTGCCTAGAAAAGCAATAAAAAAATTGATCAAAAAGTAAGACGTCCATAGGACCGCCCTGTCGGCTGGGGCGTTAGAATGCACCGACTGCACCTCTGCAGAGAGGTAAGACTCCCCCAATGGGGCCACCTGTTGGCCATGGGTGGCGACCCGTGATGCTTAAGGATAGAGCCCAGGTGGATGAGCAGTTCATGACATGCAATACTCCACTTTGGCCCTATCTTGTGCTAGACGGGCGGTCGGAGAGGCCCCCTCCGATCAATCGGCTGGTCACGTCAAGCTCTAGCACCTATATGATTTCCCCAACGCCTTTTTATCATATGGGTGCTAGAAGGCGGTGGCTGCGGGTCTACATGTCCTGGGAATGACGTTAAACTCTATCTGATGGTGAGTTTCCAGTTTTGGAGGTTTGGAGAATGTGGAGCACCCCTCCATCACCATTGCTCCCTGGTCCACTCTGCCCCGGAGTGGTAGTACCTGTTAGGGTCCCATCTATGGGTTAAATAGAAAAATGTATTTATAAAAAATTGTATTATCCATTAAGAATTGATTTATTTCAAAACTTTATCGGCATTAAATGACCCACTGAGGTTGATATGCCGTAAAACAAACCAAAACAAACCAAACGTCCATAGGAACACTTTGTCATTTCGTCATTAAAATGATGAGGAAATTGTATTTCTCGGTGCAATTATCTTTTTTAGAAATGTAAAAAGAAATCAGTAAGTTGCAGCTTCATTAACTAAAGCAAATTAGGAATATGAATCGGCAATGATGGATGACAAAAGAAAAAAAAAAAATCAAAAACATGGCGACTTAAGAATTCCATGTAGAAATGTTCTTTAAAAGAAACTTTGTATTTTATTGCTTACGGAAAAAATTCATTAAAATCTTCTAATGAGCTAATTTGGATTATCTTTTTTTAAGCAGAGCGTTTCTACATAGGCCATATATATATATATATATATATATATATATATATATATATATATATATATATTATATATATATATATATAACTAAACATAAACTCCTGCAGTTAGCTATCTTAATCAATATCTTGATTAATTCAGCTATTAAAATATAATATACAAGTCCACAACGTATTTGAAGAAAGATGTAAAAGTTCCAAAAATTACTTGTGGTGTTGATAAATCCCTAGACTTGTAGATGAACGTCTTCAATGTGTAAAATTCCAGATATATTGTTTTTTCATTAGACAAATATGA
>CM042161.1:91274893-91289893 GCA_023376005.1 Doryteuthis pealeii
TATCTTGAGTTCCGCTCGCCTCAATCATGTGAAGGAATTGATTTTACTGTCTTCATCATCAGAGAGTTGAGGGAAAACGACGTGTTGATATTTATACGTTTTTTGAGTGTGTGAAAATAAGACGGCCTCATTTCAATGAATATACACCACCATCATCAACACCACTGACACACACGGTCACATATACTCACGGCCACACACACGGCCACACATACACACACACACACGGTCACATACACACTGAAGCGGAAAAACGTCGTGTTAGGCTAATAGAAATCTGCTGACGGTTACAAGAAAGAATTTCGCTGACCGAAGCATTCGATTAAATTGCATCAACAGGCATTGTCTTTTCTCATTTTATTTTGGAACAAAAAAAAAGAGACGATTATTTAATGGAGAAATACGATAGACTACTACTTCAGTACAAATATATGGTTTTGAGAGATCTATCTATCTATCTCATTCTGTTTATATCTATCTATCTATCTATCTATCTATCTATCTATCTATCTATCTATCTGTGTCATATCTATCTATCTATCTATCTATCTATCTATCTATCTATCTATCATCTATTCTGTTCGTATCTATCTATCTATCTAATCTATAATCTATAATCTATCTATTCTGTTCATATCTATCTATCTATCTATCTATCTATCTTATTCTGTTCATATCTATCTATCTATCTATCTATCTATCTATCTATCTCATGGTATCTATATATCTATCTATCTATCTATCATCATATCTGTTATATCTATCTATCTACTAATCTATCTATCTATCTATCTTATTCTGTTCAATCTATCATACTATCTATCTATCTATATCTATCTATCTATTTATCTCTGTTCAATCTATCTATCTATCTATCTATCTCATTCTGTCATATCTATCTATCTATATATCTATCTATCTATCTCATTCTGTTCATATCTATCTATCTATCTATCTATCTATTTATCTATCTCATTCTGTTCATATCTATCTATCTATCTATCTATCTATCTTTCTATTATTCTGTTCATATCTATCTATCTATTTATTCTATTATCTTATTCTGTCATATCTATCTATCTATCTATCTATCTATTTTGTTCATATCTATCTATCTATCTCATTCTGTTTATATCTATCTATCTATCTATCTATCTCATTCTGTTCATATCTATCTATCTATCTATCTATATCTATCTCATCTATCTATTCTATCTCATTCTATCTATATCTATCTATCTATCATTTATCGTCTGTATTCATATCTATCTATCTATCATATCTATATCTCATCTATCTATCTATCTATCTATCTCATCATATCTATCTTCTATCTATCCTATCTATACATATTCTGTTCTATCTATCTATCTATCTATCTATCTATCTATCTATCTTATTCTGTTCATATCTATTCTCTATCTATCTATCTATCTCTATCTATCTCATTCTGTTTCATATCTATATATCTATCTATCTCATCATCTATCTATCTATCTATATCTATCATCAATCTCAGTCTGTTCCTATCTATTTATCATTTCTGTTTATTTCCATATTGGTTTAAACTTTTCATTTCTCTTTCAATTTTTTCTGTCAAGCAGTTATCTCTGTCTCTCTCACTCCTCTCTATATCTAAATATATATATATATATATATATATATATTATATCCCTGTTCGTACACTCATTTATCTGTTCGTTTCTATTATTTAATCTATACGTCTCTCACTCTCTCTCTCTCTATATATATATATATATATATATATATATATTATATTTCTTATCCATATCTCCTCTATATTTCTCTATTTTAGACTCTTTATATCTATCTCTATCTATCTATCTATTTTCGTCTAATTCATGTCTATATTGGTTTACAACTTTTCCATCTCTCTACCTCTCTCTCTCTCTCTCTCTCTCTCTCTCTCTCTCTCTATATATATATATATATATATATATATATATATATATATATATATATAATTTCTCTGTTCCTATCCTTGTCTTTATTTCTACTCCTCAAATCAATTTTATACCGCCTCAGGTGGTGTCATCCTAAGCAAGGCAGATTTTGCCGACCATTGTCAGAGAATTCGATTTTCACTGGGTGGCCCATATTTCTGATATAATGCTTGTTTAGTCCGTGAACTTTGCTTCCTGCCTTACTATACAATGCTCTGCCTTTAGGGGACATAACTCAGGCAGAAACTGTCCAGCGTCTAAAAGGCAAGGGTCAAATTCATTTCCTGAAGCCTAAAGCGCTTTCCCAAAGGAGGGAATGACGTCTGAGTCAAGAACATTTTAATACCACCTACAACCTTGCATCGTACCTGAGGGGGCTGCCTAAAAATCGACCATGTGCCACCTATAGAGGGGTGCCTAAAAATTCGTGGTGGGCATTTGCGGTTAGAGAGCCGAGGTAGGTAAATAGTGCACGAGGAGCCGTTCAATAGCTCTGCAAGTATTCCACCGGAAGTGGAACCCGAGACAGACTAAAACAAACGGTGAGACAAGCTGGACAGTTTCAAATTATATATTCTGAGAGATAGAATAGAAATTAACTGAAATATTGAATAAAGATTGGCAATACGTCTGCTTTCCAACATACCCCACTCAAAGCCACACGCTCAAAGCAAAAGGCAAAAATGGTTCTTTGTAAACAATTATTCCCCCAAGTATATGGATTCAATAGATTGTTTTCAACGGCATGTCAACCCGTCTAGGATTATTTTATACCAAGAGGTAAGGGAATCGCGTTCATTGTTCATATTTTTTTCGTATTTCTTAAATATATCTTCTTTAAGATATATTCTAACACGATCATATGAAACACAAATCATTTTTAAATATTTGACTCACTGATATGACGCTTATAAGTTCTGGCAATCTGGTTTGGAATAGACCTGGGGGTAATGAAAACGAAAGGGTACTCTGCACTCCCCAGATCTCCAAAACTGGATCCTCACCATCAACTACGGGTCTGAAAGGACAAGGATCAAATTCATTTCCTGAAGCTTAAAGTGCTTCCCAAAGGAGGTAATGATATCGGAGTCAAGCAAATTTTAATACTGCCTTCAACCTTGCCTCTGTGCGCGAGGAGGTGTGCCTAAAAATCAATCACAAATCATTTTTTCCAGAACTGGATCCTCACCATCAACTACAGTTTTGTGCCATATGCAGGACACTCCCTTTTTAATGGTCTAGCCCATTGCAGGAGATACAGTCCGCGTATTTTAAACAACTGTAACAACGAAGACTTCATCAGATGATGACTCTGAGCCAGACATTGCTTCGATGCCACACTCTCAGGGCATCCCAGCCGTATTTATATATACTAGCAAATATATGCACCCTCCGGGCGCAAGTATTTAAGTTTAAATGTAATAAAATATTAGATTAAATCACAAATGCTATTGAAACTAATTAAGAATGCAGATAAAAAGATTTGAAACAGAGGGGGGAGTATAATCGGAAAATAGAACAACCGAAACTTACACTTCCATCACTTCCGTCTTTCAATGCGAAATTTTGCTAATTCAACTATTGAGTTAATATAGAAAGTAAAGAATAAAATTAATTATTTCTTTTTCTTAATGAATTTCTTTTAAGATTTATCCACGAGATTTTTGCTCATATTCATTAAGATAAAACCAAACAATTAGAAATCAATGATACTGAGCACATATTTATTAAAATCAAGTTTTTAATATCAATATGCAAATTAGCCTTACCGTTCGAACTGTAAACCGCTATTTTGTTGTATATATAAATTCTATTGCATGTCATTAGCATGTAGTTAAGGCCAACAGTATTAATAATGTCAAACAGTTTTATTAGTTATTGAGGTTTAAATAAAAATAAAATCATTGAGAATGTGATGTAAATAACTAAGGAAATTCTGACTTGAGTAGTAGTATAGTTTCGGTTACAGACAGAAAAACACACAATCTCCATTATAATAAGATATAATAAATACCCACAAGATGTTATTGATTTTCCCTTACATCGTAGGAATGCCAGATCAAGATGCAGCCAATTCGCATACCCCTTCATTTTTACAAAATTCATACATAATAAATATATAATATATAAATTATGATTAAAAATGCGTTTGGCATTAAATTTTAATCTGTAAAATTTTCACATTGCTCTATGCGCGAAAATGTAAAGCAATATTTCAATATTTTTCGAGTAGAAAATTAGATGATAATAAACAAAGGTTAACATCTCATGACTCAGGCGTTGCCAATCATCAGGCCAGACATGTTAAATACTAGTTCATCTAAGGATCGACGTGAAATTCAGAGTTGTGAGTTTATCCTGTTTAATCATTTTCCTATTTAATACTCAAATATTTTGTGCGTGAGGTGTGTATATATATATATATATATATATATATATATATATATATATATATATATATATATATATATATATATATATATATATACCATTGGCATACCGTTCCAGTAAAAGCTAAAACAGTGCCAATCCCACACTATATATGCATATACATATATATATTAATAAGTCATCCACAGATACGTGTTTCGTGAGTATTATTAGTGTTATTCGGACTATTGTCTCCATCTTCATTGTTATTTGTACAACGTTTCGGCAAATAACAATGAAGATGGGGACAATAGTCCGAATAACACTAATAATACTAATCTTCAAACCTCATCTCAAACATTCAGAGAAACGTGTTTCGTTGTTTCACGCCTCTTCAGTCTGGCTAGACACAACAACTATCCTTGGCTAGGGTCGAACTCCGACTGACTGTTTGCCAGCCTGATATTTTATCCCCTCAGCCACTGACAGCTGCTCTAGCGAGGCTGGTGTTTAAACTATTAAATACATAGGTGACCCAAAACAACAATTTTTTTTAAAAGTCAGGCCTGTTTTTTTTTTTTTTTTTTTTATATATATATATATATATATATATATATAATATATATATATATATTCATATACAAAAATATGGCTAGTCGAATCCGACAGTTTGAAAGGATGTAAAAACAACTTTTTAAAAAAGTCAGGCTTTTTTTTTCTATATATATATATATATATATATATATATATATATATATATAGAGAGAGAGTCATTGAAATACGTTCTGTAAACACGATGATGATGATGATGATGATGATGATGATGTTGTACACATGCAAATAAACAACAGCTGTTCGACCAACACAACAGAATGACTCTTGAATCCGACATTGTATCGCTACCAATGCATTATTACCAATAACACAGAAGCCGCCAGCAGTATCTGACAATGCCATAAGACTTTATTGCTTTTCCGTCAAAAGGTGACCACTTCACAGAACCTTTTGTTGTATTTACAACTTTCTAGCAACGAAGCGTTGGTTGGATTTTACGGCATGTCAATCCTTGGGTTATTTTATGCCGAAGACGTTTTTCTTTCATTCAATCTTTTTGGGTATTCAATTATTTAACTCATTTTTTGATCGATTTAACCCATCGATAGGAGCATAAAAGGTACTACCACTATGAGTCAGAATGGACCTGGGAGCAATTGCTATGAAGGGGTACTCCATCTTCCCCTGAGCACCAAGACTGGAACTTCATCACGATGCAGTCATACGCAGGACACTAAGACCCTCAGCCTCCGCCTTCTAGCACATATCTGATAAAAACGTTTGGGATTTGCCATAAATTCATACGGTCGTGACAATGATATTGTTTGATCTATTAAGTTGGTGGTGCATAGTGTAATGGTTAGAGCCGTAAGAAATGGACTCGTCGACCCGTGTTCAAATCCTGGACGAAGCTACTATTCATATAGCGCTAATTCTCTTGGAAAGGTAGGAATCGAATTGCCCTTCCTTCAGATATGGGTAAATAGTATGTCAGACTGGGCTCTAACCATGTTTAGGCTTGACAAGACGAACCGACTGATCGGAGGGGGCCTATCCAACTCGCCATGTAGCTTGAGTCAGGGCCAAAGTGGGTTATTTTATATCAGGGATCACTCAACCAGCAGAATTCCGTCCTCAAGCCTCACAAGTCGCCACGCACAATAGGTATTCCCAATTTAACTCATCTGCAGAGGTGCAGTCTGTGTATTCTACATTCTCAACCGACAAAGCAAAGATCTGAATTAACTGAAAAGATGTCACTGAGCATAAACGAGAATAGAATGTCTGTGAAAATCACGTGGGAGGTTATTGTACAGGGTGGCCAACAAAATACTGAAACATTTGTTACGTGGCGGCCTTCTTCGCTACTCTAAATCGTGTACGTTAGTCCTGGGGTTTTCACTGTACCCAAAGCGATGTATGTTAGTAGTCAGCTACTACCGACTACTGGACTCCAATAAACAACAGATACGTATGTACAAAGAGAGGACCCTTCTTTATTTTCTTCGGTGTGTGGGTGGTGAAGGTGCAGGGCTTACAATGAGTGCCCGAGGGGTGTTTTCTGACTGAAGATGTGAAGTGTCCTTTTTGGCTGCTGGCTAGCGTCTCTGTGTGTCGCTCGAATCTTCTCGCCTTTATATTGATAGGTACGCCTCCGCATCTTTATCTTTTGATCTGATAACGGACATTTGTTATATATTTCTTTATCTTCTCCCTGCTCCCTTGACCGGAAACCCTCTCTTCCGCTTTCTCTTTCTTTTTAAATATATATTTTTATCTTTCTCTTTGTCCCTCTGCCGGAAGCTCCGTTTTCTGGGCGAGGACAATACAACACATTTAGAAAATGTATAATTTTCTTGTTCTAATCTAATTTTATATAATTTTACAGATATTATAAGTAACCTAAGCAAAGTGAAAATGTCAAGTTACAAAGAGAAAGAACAAATTAAAATGCGAAATTGGGGTAGAATGACTTCCTCCTTTCTGGATTTTCTGAAAGCTGGTCTCCATTGACAAAATGTGTGTTTGATCAATAAATGTTTATAGTGGATTAATATTCCCCTATTGTTGCCATTTTGTATGGAACAATCTATCAATTTTAGATTTCTATTGAACTGTATTTAAAAAAATTCGTTATCTTTTAATACACATCAATAGATGTTTAAATTGAAGTTGTATTTTCCCAGTTACAAACTGAAAAGGAATTAAACGTTAATTTTCTTCATAGTAATCCCCTTGAGATCCAACATTCTTATTTCAGTGAGTTTTCTATTAATCAAAACATCTCTGAATATACGTACGTATTTCAGTTTTATCAGATTTCTTGTTGAATTCTTAAATCTAATTTATTTAGAACAGCAAAGACATTAACCTATTAACAGCCCTGTTAAAGAAAATTACTTTCAAATTGGCTAATTATAGGATTTTAATAAAGTTTTTTGGCATTCAATTTTTTAAACTCATTTTTAGACACATTTTTAAATTCAGTTTTTGGTCTATTTAACCAATCGATGGGGCCCTTACAGGTACTACCACTCCGGATCAGAGTGGACCTGGGAGCAATGGCAATGAGGGGGTACTCCATAATCCCCAGGGCTCTAAAATTGAAACCTCACCACTAGATGCAGTTTAATGTCATACCCTTTAAAAGGTGTGAATGGTGAATTTTATATTCAACTGATAAGTTTCTATTTAAAACAGAAAATCTTTTTATGAATAATTTCAAGAAAATCCGAATTCAAATGCCTCCGCCCGCATTTGCCTGCTTTGTCTACCTGACTACATTTTGTAGGATTATTTGAATGAATGTATATATTTGAATTAGCTTAAGACATTGCTACAGCTCAAGCATTATATTCGTGCAGAGAGGAAAAGATTGACTCCAGAAACCTTGACTAAACCCATGCAAAGTGCGCGAATTAATGTGCAACATTGTATCCGTGAAGATAAAAGCAATCTACCAGATATCATTTTTTGCAAATAGCTAAAAATATATTTCCCAATATATTTTATGATTAAACAAACTCATTTTTTATGTGTCAGTCTTTTTCTCTGGTTTGTAAGTTCCCAAACTTACACTGAATTACCCAATTGGGCACATAGCGTAGTGGATATAAGCGTTTAGTTTATACTGTTCTAGTTAATACTGGGCTAGCAAGTTCAATCCTGGTCAAGGGCGACAGGAACATAGAATAATAATTAAAACAGTTTAACACTTATACCCAGCTATGGTATTCAAAGTTCTTCGATGGCTACCGATTACGGCAAGAAAGTTCACGAATTCGAAAGGAAGGCTCCCGATTACGACAAGAAAGTTCACGAGTTCGAAAGGAAGGCTCCCGATTACGACAAGAAATACCTGAAGAAGGCCGTATAGATAACAATAAAGATGAGGACAATAATCCAAATAATAAAAATTGTCAATGTTTTATTGGTCACCCTGTTCAATATTTCAGTAAGAGTAATTCAATGATGTTGATTTTCTATCACATGACAAAATGATAACGTCATTGGAAAGTCGAGACAACATTCTACATAAATCACCTTTAAACGATGATTTTTTTAAAACCCGCAATGATAACCAAAGGAATCTTGTATGCTGTGGGGGAAATCCTGACTCTAAAGTTAGAACAGCATAGACACAAATGCATCGGCGCTTCATGATTATCAGTTTCCTGCCTATACAATCATCATATTTCCTTGCACCACACAGATGACATTTTCAAATTTAGGAGGTATTTCTGCCACACTCTGCCTCCTACATTTTAAACTGTCACCCTTGTGATGCAAGTGAACTCAGGGAAAGGGTAATGGTAGCCCCATCAAGCTAATGTCTTACCATCTTTTTCAATACCACCATGGCTTGGACCGGTGCACATCATGGGTTTGCTGTTGAAACGGATTTTTAAAGATTTTTGGGTCTGTAATTGCTGCACAGAGAGCTTTTCCTGCTCATTTCATGTGTGTCTGAATGATTCTGTTTAGGTTATAAAATCGATACTGCTATTGTTTGAAAATTTCAAAAGCAGATATTCATTGATTAAAATAAATCCACCTGGAAGAATCCTAAGCGCTCGAATTCCATAAATTGTCCAGACTGTGAGACAGTCCGTTTTGCGGTCATCTTTTCTTTATCAACCTTTGAAAATATGACCGGTCCTAGCCAAGATCGTAACTAATCGTATCTGAAAAATAATGCTAAGACCTTAGCTAGATGGAGCTATTATTGCCACTTGCCGAAATTCACGTTCATCTTACAGGTGACAGTTTAAAATATGGCTTGTATTTCTGTTGCACTCTCTGTATATGAGGATAATCCCCAAAGTAACGTCTCTAAAGTACCGGGAAGCAGATAAACTTTTTATATGGCTATTGGCAACACCGATTAACGCTACCGCCAAGTGTGAGATGCATGCATCAGCCGATTGATCGGAGAGTGCCACTCCAACCGCCCGTCTAGCCTGAGTAGGACCAAGTGGATTTTTGCATGTCATGGGTTTCTCAGCCACCAGGATTACGTCCTTAAGCATTAAGGGTTACCACCCACGGCCAACTGATAGCTCCATTGGTGGGATTTTCCCCCTCTGCAGAGATGCGGTCGATGTATTCTTCTGCCGCAGCAGACAAGGCGATGATAAAAAAATACGAAACAATTTTGTTCAATAACGATAATATACCTTAACAACATTATGTTGGTTTTTTTCGGGTTTTTTTTTCAGTGGTTCTGAAAAGGTAGAAAAAAAACTAAACGAAGAGAAATATGGACGGCGTCGTACCTTCAATGGCAACAGGGACATGCATGACTTGGAGAGTCAGATCTGCAGAAATTGGAGATGTTTCTTTTGTGTGTAAATACAGTAAAAAACGACAATGTTTTTATTTCTTATTCAAAAGAAGAAGAAAAAAAGAAAGAAAAACAGAAAAGAAAAATGGCAAACACACACTGGTTGAATACATTGATGCGGTTAGAGATAACCAGATATCTTTATTCTTGCATCCATTTACAAAAAAAAGGGGATGCTTGTAAATTTCCAGGTACATCCATGGTGTGTTTAAAAAGTTTGAAGCTGTATTTAGAAGGCAGAAACGAACAATGAATGAAACGTTGATTTTTTTGAAAATACAAGATGTGTTCAAAAATAATCGCGCTTCAAGCTGTATTTACCAACAAAAAAATGAACAATGATTTAAACTTTCATTTTTATTCCAATTAAGAGTTGTGTTCAAAAAGTATCAAGATTCAAGCAGTATTTACCAAGCCCCAAAAATATACAAAGAATGAAACTTTTTTTAAATTCTAAATACAAGGTGTATTAAAATTTATCGAGACTGAAGTTGTATTTACCAAGAGAGAAATTGATAATGCAGAAAATGTTAATTTTATTTAAAATAAGAGGCGTGTTTAAAAAGTACAGATAATGAAGCTGTGTTTTCCAAGTTAGAAATGAATAATGAATCAAACGTTCTTTTTTTTTTTCAAAATAGGAAGTATGTTCAAAAAATATTGTGACTGATTCCAGGTATTTTTCTGTTGGTCCAAACAATTCTATTAACTCTTCTTCTGATATTATTAAGTTGGTTAGTTGGTTGGTTAGTTGGATTTTATGACATGTCAACCCGTGTTTGGTTATTTTATGCCAAATACGTATTATTTTATTAATTCTTGATGAGTATGAATTTTAAAAAGAAATAAAAATCAATTTTTTAACAATTACTAAACACATTTTTGATCTATTAAGTTGGTGGTGCGTAGTGTAATGGTTAGAGCCGTAAGAAATGGACTCGTCGACCCGTGTTCAAATCCTGGACGACGCTGCAGTTCATATAGAGCTAATATCCTTGGAAAGGTATGAATCGAATTACTCTCCCTCCAGATATGGGTAAATAGTATATCAGTCTGGGCTCTAACCTTGTTTAGGCAACCAGTCTAGGAGAAGGAAGATTCTGAATTCAAATCTGTTAACTCCGCTTGGGGTGGTCACTACTAGAATAGGCTCAGTCCTAATTAGTGATCTATTTCACTAATAACAAAAAAAAATCTATCTAACCCGTATATTGGGACCTAATAGGTACTAGCACTTCGGGTCTGTGTGGACCTGTGTGCAATGGCGATGAAGAGGTACTCCATACTCCCCACAGTTCCAAAATTAGAGCTTCACCATTAGATGCAGTTTAACCTCATACCCAGAAAACAGCATGATTAGGTTCAAAAAGTACCGAGATTAGAGTAATATTTACCAAGAGAGAAATGAACATATTCTAAAAAGCACATTTTCTCTTCCTATCAGAAGAGTCGACTAATCAATCCACCCCCGCGTTCCAGCTAATCTTCTATTGATAGAAGCACCTCTGAAACTTTTCTTCTGATATGTTCTCTAGCTGCAGCGTCTTATTTCTTTTTATGTGCTCCTGTCCTCACATCTTAGCTTGGAGATTAATTTTCGTTTTAGAAAACAAGGAAAAGTTTGCATAATACTCAGTGAATCTATCAGTGAAACAAACAAAACATCCAAATACCCCCCCTCCTAAAAAACTGCAATTCCCATTCGTTCTGTCAATCGATACGCAGTGTATTCGGTGAATATCTATCATATTCTCAATAAGATATTACTCATTAGCTTTATTGACAAAATATATCGATCAACCTGACGTTAAGATGTTTTTTATGTTTTATCAAGTAATCTATCTATTTATATCAGTCGGTTCAGATCTAAAGGGAAAGTCCCAATGGAGTTGTGGCTAACGTGCATGACTGGCAGATCGTAGTAAGCGAGTTCAAACTCTAGTCGAGCTATTACGTTCACTTTCGGATTAATACCTTTAGGAAAGGTATGAACCCAATCCAACTATGGGTTAACTATTACCTCTAATGCTATTCTAAAAATACTGTTTTGTAATTAGATAACACAATAAGATTCTTATACCATTAAATGAACAAGCCAAACCTATATCTATTCATCTATCTATCTCAGGACCAGTTTAGCTCAGTCAGTAGAGCATCCGGCTCGGAACCACAAGTTTCTGGGTACAATACCGGCCCTCGCCAACTGAGCGTATGAGCATCACGGCTTTGATCTGTGTGGAGCTGATGGTAGATGCGGCGCTCTACCTCAGATACAGACAATCTCCCTAGTCTTGCGCTAACGAAAAGGGGATAGATTTCGCCGCTGTCCGGCTGATACTGACAATAGGTCAATCCGTCTACTTATATATATATATATATATATATATATATATATAATAAAGTTAAACCTAATGAGTCAGATATACCTACTGGGAGTTTCGCTTAGTGCTCTTCAGGACAAAGTCAGATCGTTGCCCTGGAGAGCACTAAGCGAAACTTTTAGTAGGTATATCTGACTCATTAGTTTAACTTTATTATTTGCTCTACTTATATATTTTTCTTTTGGTCAAATATTATAGTAGCAACCGATTATTTTCGGTTGGTACGACTATTTTGGTCTTTCATTTTCAAATTTTTTCCCCAGATGATGTTTGGTAGTATATTTTTTACAATCAAACTATTTGCCGTTTTTTTTTCTTACTGCATGGGTTTACCAACAAGTTTGGAATTATATATATATATATATATATATATATATATATATATATATATATAATATATATATAAACAGTTTATTCATATTTATCTATCTATTCATCTATCTCAGTTTATTCATGTCTATCTATCTATCTATCTTAGATTTTGTTCATATATACCTATCTCTATCTGTCTGTTCCAATCTATCTACCTATCACACTCTTACCAGTTATTTCTTTTCGTCTGAATAAAAGCACCAACATTTTTTTATCATATTTCTTGTCCAACATATTAGAATCAATACTGATATTTTTAGGTATTATTTATTACCAACAATCTATAGCAATTGTAATTCTGTGTCCAAGAAAATTTACTTTAACGATATTCTTACAATAGAGAATTTGGCGGAGGTGTGTAGTTATTTGTAGACTGCTATCTATGCATATTTTGGTTACAGAGTTCAAACATTAACGAGAAATTTTTAAAAAATCTGAGTTTCTTCTCTTAAGACAATTAACTTTTATTAAAAGGAACGTCGCAGAGATGTATTTATACTTAGTTTCTCTCCCTCTCTGTATTATTATTATTATTATTATTATTATTATTATTATTATTTACTCCCTTTGAATTTTCACATCAGCATTAGCTGATCGTCTTTCACTGGAGTCTGAGTGACCGCAAGTCTCCTCAGTTCTCCAGGACTCTTCTGAGTATTCTGGCATATTGCAGCAGTGCAGTGTTCTGAATGGTTTCAATCCTTCCTCTGATATCCAAACTTTCCAAACCCTTTTCTAATCCTTTTGGGACTCTTCCAAGTGCACCAACTACAATTGGTACAACTTTCACTTTCATATTCCATAATTTTTTCAGTTCTCTGGCAAGGTCCAGGTATTTGTCCATTTTTTCATTTTCCTTTAGCTTCACCCTGTCATATGCTGGCAGTGCAAAATCCACCAGTTGACAAGTTCTTTCTTTTTTGTTTATCACCACTAGGTCTGGTCTTTTTGCTAGGATAAGTTGATCCGTTTTTATTTCAAAGTCCCAGAAAAGTTTATGCGTTTTGTTCTCAAGAACAGATTCTGGTTTATGCATATACCATTTTGTTGTGTGGTCAAAATTAAATTTTTGGCATAATTCTCAGTGGATCACCTTCCCAACCCAGTCGTGTCTAGTTTTGTATTCTCGTTGTGCTAGTTTGCTACATTCGCAGAGTATATGGTTTACAGTCTCATCTCTATTACCACAAAGTCTACATTTGCTATTTGTTGGGTCTTATCACTTTTCGCTTTTATATAGTTTGTCCTTATGGCATTATTTTGTGCAGCAATTATTAATGATTCTGTTTCTCTTTTGAGGTTTCCTTTTCTTAACCATGTCCAAGTCTTTCCATGTGCAACCTCTTCGATTTGTCGTTTGAAGTGTCCATATAATTGTTTTTCTTCCCATGTTTTCTAGTCTTTGTTATTTTACTGTTTGTCCATCTGTCACTTCTACTATTGTTGGCCGCCATAAGTAATTTGTCTTTGTTCTTTCTTGTGTAATCCTCAAGTTGTTGGATTGTGGTTTCTACGCAGTCATCTATGTTGGCAAGACCTCTTCCCCCTGCCTTTCTTGACACATAATCTATCGCTATCGTCTCTAGAGTGGTTTTTCACATCTGCTATAGCCGGTGATTCACTAGTCTGAGTGACAGCAAGTCACCTCAGATCTCCAGGATTTTTCTGAGTATTCTAGCCGATCTCTTGATTCTTCCACTGGTTTCCAATTCTCCCAGAGCTCTGGGGACCGTTCCAAGGGCACCAATTACAATTGGTACGACCTTCACTGTCATGTTCCACAGTTTCCTTAGTTCTCTGGCAAGTTCCAAGTATTTGTCTATGTTTCTTTAATTTTCATTCGGAGGTCGACCGGGTCGCCAAAATCCACCAGATGACAGGTTTTCTTCTTGTCAATCAATACTAGATCTGGTGTCTTAGCCGGGATTAGCTGATCCATCTGTACTTTAAAGTCCCAGAGAATGCGTCTAATTCTCCATGACAGGTTCAGGCTTTTATGCGAAGAGGGCGCTGTCTGGTGGCGGCATCCTTGGACACCCCCACCACAATAAATAATCATAACTTAGAGTTGACACAAAGCAGCAAATGTTACATAATTCGTGCGTAGCCTACGACTTATGTACGTAAGGGTAGTTAAATTGAATTGAAGTTCGTTGAAGATTCAAAATCGGAGGGGGTTATATTATTGACAGGTTATGACCTTTACTTGACCCCTTCTGACTTCCACCAATGGGAAGGCGTGAGAACAAAAATTAAATTAAATAGTCAGATGCTGGCTGAGGGAAGCAGAAGGGCAGGATCGTTTATTCCCAGAAGATGCCAGGTCTCACGGCGGTTGGAAAACCTTTTGGGCTGTGCGTTTTGAATAAAGAACAGACGTCTAAAAACAACAACAAAGTCTATCTTATTTATTACAAAAAAGTGAATACAGACGACCCAGCCCAGAAGAAGGAGGAAGTCAGCCCAAAAGAAGATGGCCACCGACGAAGTAAGAACAAGTAGAAAATTAAGAGCC
>CM042161.1:91297393-91307393 GCA_023376005.1 Doryteuthis pealeii
TGTGCCATTCCTGTGTTTTAAAATTATATACGTAAAACTAAAGATATGTTTCAAAGATAAATAGCGTAAAGATATAGTTTTAAAAAATTGTAACTAGCTACTAACCAACTGCTTCAAAAATTATTAAGTGTTAAATAGGAATACTTGAACGCATATTAACTGCCATCTATTTTATTTACTTTCTAAAAACCTGATTATTAACGGATCACTCCATATATAATATATATAATATTGACACTATCAACAATCTGAAGAGGCGAAGTAAGCCAACGTAACAGTATCTATTGGGAAGTGCTCAATATCTGTATAGAGTGTTATTGAATAAATAAAGAATAAATAATAAATACAGTAATATAAATTTTTTAGTAAATACATTTTTTTTTGTATGCCAAAACGTCTGCTACGAATCAGTTTCATTCTATAAACAGAGAGAGAGAGAGAGAGAGAGAGAGAGAGAGGAGGAGAGAGAGAGAGAAAGAGAGAGAGAGACAGACACAGACAGACAGAAGCACACACATATAATATATATATAATATACTTAAAAAAGAAATTATGATTGCCAGTAGCTTAAACAAACGCCGGTGTGTTATTTCGCAATTTATATTTCCAGTGTAGATTAATTCGATTGTCACTAACTGCAGTGATGTATATATATTATATAATATATATATATATATATAATAAATTGCTAAATATCGATAGCTGTACCCAGACCAGACACCTAACATAACTTTCAATCACATCCCGTAAACCCGATTTGATACGGAAAGTAAGTTTGATTCTCACTGTGTGACCCGTAAGTAAAACCTCGTGTCAGAACTAAATAAAAACACATGATAAAAGTATCGGTAGGCGTACTAAGTCAGGGTTTTTTTGCCCATTTGTCAGGAAAAATTTGCTGTGTAGTGAATTCAATCTCAGTAGGGCCCCAGATATATAGATACGAACATCTTAAGAAGATAAAAATTTTCTTATAAATAAAGAGGTTAATCGTGTGTGGTCTCTCTCTCTCTCTCTATCTATCTATCTCTCTCTCTCTTCATATCTCTCTCTCTCTCTATCAATCTATTTACTCTCTCAATCTCTCTCTCTCTCTATATATATATATATATATATATATATTATATATATATATGTATAAAGTAATCTAATGAGTCGACGAACCTAAATTATTTCCATAAAAGCTCTTCAGGGCTATCCGACTCAGGGCTAAAAATGCCGCAAGGATCTACCAAATACGCTTGTATATTAAATTATATATATATATAATATATGTGGTGTGTTGTTGTGTGTGTGGTGTGTGGCTTCATAGAAAAACAAAAAATAAAAAACAACCCATAATTAGATACATAGTTCGGCGATAACAGACGGTTAATAATAAATATAATAATATATATATATATATAATATAATATATATATAGAGAGAGAGAGAGAGAGAGAGGGGGAGAGGGAGGGAAGGAGAGGGGGAAGATAGAGAGAGAGAGTGGTGTATTGAGAGAGAAAAGTTCATCATACATATAATAATATATATAAGAGAGAGAGAGAGAGAGAGAGAGAGAGGAGAAGACAGAGATTTGAATAGCCTTACATTACGGTCAAGTGACGCTGAAAACACCTGTTCTACCGCAGATCTTCCGAAGTTTAGCACGATGAGCCTGTCAATACAAGGAAACCTAATGTAAGCACCCGAGTCCTTTGTTTAACCAAAAAACGACCTTGAATTCGACCATAAATTCCCGGAAAAGGGATGAATATGCAACAATAAAACAACCAAAAACATTAGATATGAAAAAAAAACCCAAAAAACAAACCTGCAGTAGATAAATAAGAGAGATAGGATTGATAGGTAGGTAGATAGACGGAAAGAAAGAAACAACCTGTGATTGATAGATAAATAGATTTGAAAGACTTACTAAAAATCAAAGAAAATGGAGAGATAGATAGGTAAGTAGGTAGGTAGGTAGGTACTATGTAGGTAGGTAAGTTGCTGGGTTGGTTGGTATAATATAATATATATATATAATTAGATAGAGTAGTAGATAGATAGATAGGGAAAGAAAGAAAGAAAACCAATTCTATTTCAACTGCTTAGGAAAAGACCCTGTGATTATAATATATATATATTAATATATATTATATATATATATATATATATACTATATGTGTTGTGTGTGTTGTTGTGTGTGGTGTTGTGTATACAGAGAGAGAGAGAGAGAGAGAGAGATAGATAGAGAGAAGAGAGATAGAAAAGCCTTAAATAGGAAAAAAGAAAAAGGTTAGCAAGAAAGAAAGAAAATATGTGATAGATAGTTAGATAGAATTAGAATAGATAGATAAGGGAAAGAAAAGATACTAAACTCTTTCAAACTCCTTTAGAAAGAGAGAAGAAAGAAAGAAAGAAAAGAAAAGAAAGAAAGAAGACAGCCTGTGATATAATAGATTAAGATAGATGGATAGATAGATTCGAACGGCCTTAAATAGGAAAAAAAGTAAGAGATAAAGCAAACAAGAAGAATAATATGTGAATAGATAGATAAATAATAAATAGAGAAGAGAGAGAGATATATAGATATGTTGGGGGAAAGCGAATATACACAGTATGGGACACCAGTAGAATGCGAAAATCGTCAATAATAGCCAACTGGATCTACGTGATGTGCTTGCAAATAGGAAACGGAATTCAGCGTTTTGCTGCTGGATAATTTCGAAACAACTTTGTAGTTATTTACTATAAGAAGGCGCGCTCCTCACGGACCAAATTTTAGTAGTCAACATAAACTTCATATCCGCTCAGCGGCCTGTCAAATGTAGCCATTTGGTGTCAAACTATGATTCTACTACACAGGGATTATAATATATATAATATAAATATATAATATATAATATATATACGTGGAGGCGCGTGTTTAATGGTTATCCTCGTAGGAAAAATTGACTCGGTCGAACCGAGTTCAATTCCGGGACAAGCTGTTTGTATTTTCATATGGAGCTAAATACCCTTGGGAAAAGGTATGAAATTGAATCTCCCTCCGCTATGGGTAAAATAGCAGGGCAACTGGCTCTTAAACTATGGCGAGGTAACCAGTCTAGGAAAAGGAAAACTCTGAATTTAAACCTGTTAAACTTTGCTTAAACAATTGGCACCTTGTGTCGCATCATGCGCGTGGCGGAGGGGTTTGTAATATAATATATGTGGTGTGTTGTAATTCCCTACCAAGTTTCTTATACCGCAAGAAACTATCCTTATTCGCAATGTTTTGTGGGGGGATTGAACATGTTTAAATTAAACTGAATAACCCCAATTAAAATAGCCTGTAACGCAGACTGAAACCACGCCTTACTAATAACTACACACGCGCCGCGCACTCACAATACAACTATACCACATATACATGAATGGTGCACTCAGGCGCATGGTTTGGTGTAAATGGTTTAACCGTCTGGAATGACACGGCGAGACGAGTTCAAATCGTGGAATGAGGCCGTTGCATTCCCATAGCGCTAAATACCATTGGGAAAGGTAACTATCCAATTATTCCTTCTTCCAGCTATGGGGTAAATAGTAAGGACAGGCTAGGTTTTTTAAATCTTGAGTTACGCAACCAGTCTAGGAGAAGGAAAACTCTGATTCAAGCATGTTAACTCCGCTTAGAAACTGACCTGTGTCACCCAGTCTCGTGTGAGGGGTTTTGGTAAAAAATATACAACACACATTCACAACACAGAGTAAATATCTAAAGTAATTCTAAGTCGGTCCCCTGTGATATACTGGCTCATCACAAGAAATCAATTTCTGTTTCCATTCTCATGTGGCTACCTCTTGTGCCAGACTTGGGTGACTTACTATAGAGACAATTGTAAATTAAGTAAAATACCCGAAATTCGACTTCCTATCGATAGTGAAATTGTTAATAAACAAATATTTTAAACCAATTTTGTAGTTCGGTGAGTTAGATTCTCACTGGTTGTCAGACTAACGGTGTAATTATGCAGAATTGGCGAAGCATCCCCAGAAAAAAGAAAACAAAAAGAAGACTGTTTATACCGAGAGAAGCTGAGACGGAGAGATCGCTTGTTGGAAGGTTGGTATTATTTTGAAAATAATGTAGTGTGTGTGTGTATGAGAGAGAGAGAGAGAGAGAGAAGAGAGAGAGAGAGAGAGAGTGTGTGTGTGGTGTGTGTGTGTGTGTGTGTGTGATTCAAATGGAAAAGAAAAAGTGAACCTTTCTCTGGATTCAGCCAGCAATGTATCTTTAAATCACGACCCGATGATACACAGGCTCATCTTGGGATCATTCGAGTTTGACTCTCAAATCGTGTCCTTGTACCTAACTTGCTGACTTTACTATAAAGAGATTATAACTATCATTGAAGAACAACTGAATAGACCGCCTGCCGTGCGAAATTATAAACAAACACGTCTTGTATACCATTCCTTAATAGTTTAGTGAGTTCGATTCTCACTGGGTATCCCGGCTATGGTTCTCTTGTGCCGGGACTTGGCTAGGCATCCCCAATTTGAATAAAAAGATAGAAGAAACTTGTTTTATTAAAAAAAAGAGGGACATCCGAAAGAAGAAAAAAAAGTGTTGGAGGCCGCGTCGGCGTGGTGGTCGGTGAGGGTAGGTCGAGTGGGTGTGCGGTTATTTCGGCAAAGAGAGAAAAAAGAAAAAAAAAGAAAAAGCCTTTCTGGAATGCAATTTTCACACTTACCATCGTGTATCGTGTAGACTCGGCCATAACAGGCAATAGAAGGTAGTCTCAGAAATTAGAATCCGAACTGGGTAAAAGTCGCTCCCCTCACAAAGCCTACATCAGTAGTGATAATCACCATCATTGCCGTGGTCTAATAGTAACATCATCAATAATCATTAATCATCATAAATCATCATGTGTAATTATCATCCGAGTCTTCAGCGTTCAGTGTCGGTATCGTCACGTTATCACTGCGGTCGTCCCTCCCAATAGAAAATGCAACAGAGAAGAAGCAGCAAATGACACCAAAAAAACGCAGGCTACAGCGAAAGCAAAAGGCTTGACTGGTGCGAGCCGTAATCTGCACTGGAAAGTTGTTATAAGCAGAGCTGCAATAGTTGCGCTAGTAGTCTTGTTAGTAGCAGTAACAATAGTGGTAGCTGTGTTGGTGCGGTGGCAGATAGTAAAATAATAGCGCTAGCGATTGTTTTTGAGAGACCGTAATAGTCTCTCTTTGAGAGTTCATTTTCAATTGTGGGAGTAGATCACGATTGGTACGCCAAGGTAGGGCCCCACAATAAAACACGTTTCTAATAAAAAGGGGGTAAAAAAGACTGTGGTTACGCCAGATTTTCAATTGGAATGTACCTATTGTCAAAAAACATTTTTTTTTTCCGGAGGGGGAATCCTCGACGCACCTGCTTCGGTGGAAAATTAAACTAATATTAATGAAGCTTAGTTTCATAATGAGATAGAAAAGACTGTGGTTGCGCCCAGAATTGAATGGGGTGTACCTATTGTCAAAAAACATTTTTTTTTTCGGGGAGAAATCCCCCTCAACCACCTGCTTCGAGAAATTAAACTATAATAATGAAGCTTTAGTTTCTATGAGGAATAAGAAAGACTGTGTTGCGCCAAGAATTTGAAATGGGGTGTACTATGTCAAAACATATTTTTCGGAGGGGGGAATTCTCATACAACCTGCTTCGGTGGAAATTGAACTATATTTAATGAAGCTTAGTTTCTAATCAGGATAGAAAGACTGTGTTGCGCCAGAATTTGAAATGGGGTGTATCTATTGTCAAAAACATTTTTTTTTCGGAGGGGGAAATCCTCCGACCACCCTGCTTCAGTGGAAATTAAACTATATTAATGAAGCTATAGTTTCTAATGAGGATAGAAGACTGTGTTGCGCCAGAATTTGAAATTGTCAAACGTTTTTTTTTGGGGGGGGGATCCTCGTAAACCTGTTTGGTGGAAAATAAAACTATAATAATAAAGCTTAGAGTTTCTAATGAGGGGAATAGAAAGAGTGTGTTGCGCCAAGATTTAGAAGGTGGGGTTGTCCTATTTTCAAACATTTTTCGGGGGAGGGGAATCCTCCATAAAATATTTTAAATTGATTTGCATTCAAGCGACACCAGATAATCGGATTGTATCTTCAAGCATTTTAAAACTATTTTATGGGAGGATCCCTCCCCCGAAAAATGTTTGAAAATAGGTACACCCCACTTTAAATCTGGGCGCAAACACACCTCTTTCTATCCTCATTAGAAACTAAGCTTTATTATTATAGTTTAATTTCCACCAAAACAGGTTACCGAGGATCCCCCCCAAAAAAAAAAACGTTTTGACATTTAAATTCTGGGCGCAACACAGTCTTTCTATCCTCATTAGGAAACTAAGCTTCATTAAATATAGTTTAATTTCCACTGAAGCCGGTGGTCGAGGATTCCCCTCCGAAAAAAATGTTTTGACAATAGATACACCCACATTTCAAATTCTGGCGCAACACAGTCTTTCTATCCTAGATTAGAAACTAAGCTTCATTAATATAGTTCAATTTCAACCGAAGCAGGTGTTTTGAGGTTCCCCCTCCGAAAAAAAATGTTTGGACAATAGGTACACCCTTCATTCAATTCTGGCGCAACACAGTCTTTCTATCCTCATTAGAAAACTAAAGCTTCATTAAAAATATAGTTAATTTCCCATCGAAGCAGGTGTTGAGATTCTCCCTCCGAAAAAAAAAAATGTTTTGACATAGGTACACCCATTTCATTCTGGCGCAAACAACAGTCTTTCTTTCCTCAATTAGAAAACTAAGCTTCAAAATTAATTAGTTTTAATTTCGCACCGAGCAGGTGTGCGAGGATCTCCCCATCCGAAAAAAAATGTTTGACAATAGGTACATCCCAATGAAATCTGGCGTAACACAGTCTTTTTACCCCCTTTTTAATTAGAACGTGTTTATTGTGGGCCTACTTGGTACCAATCGTTGATCTACTCCCACAATGAAAATGAACTTTCTCAAGAAGACTATTACGGTCTCTCAAAACAACGTAGCGCTTATTATTTTCTATTCACCGCACCAAACAACAGCTACCACTATTGTTACTGCTACTAACAAGACTAACTAGCGCAACTATGGCAGCGCTATAAACAACTTTCCAGTGGCAGCTACGGCTTGCCCAATAGTCAAGCCTTGCTTTCGCTGTAGCCCTGCCGTTTTTTTGTGTCATTGCCTGCTTCTCTCTGTTGCAGTTCTATTGGGGGGACGTACCGCAAGTGATAAACAGTGACGATACGACACCTGGAACGCTGAAGACTCGGATGATAATTACACCGATGAATGAATTATGATGAATAAATGATATGATGATGATACTATAGACCACGGCAATGATGGTGATTATACTATGCTGTAGGCTTTTGTGGAGGGGAGGCGACTTTAACCCAGTTCGGAATTCTATTCTGAGACTACCTTCCTATCTGCCTGTATGCCCGAGGTCTACATCGATACACACGATGTAAGTGTAAATGCATTCCAAGAAAGAATTTTTCTTTTTTTTTCTTTTTTCTCTCTTTGCCGCAATAACCGACCACCAACTCGACCTACCCTCACCGAACCACCACGCGCGCGGCCTCCAACAGCTTTTTCTCTTTCGGTGTCCCTCTTTTTTTTAATAAAACAAGTTTCTTCCTATCTTTTATTCAAATTGGGGATGCACTAGCCAAGTCCGGCACAAGAGAACCAATAGCTCGGATAACCCAGTGAGAATCGAACTCCTAAACTATTAAGATTGGTATAGACGTGTTTGTTTATAATTTTTTCGCTACGGCAGCGGTCTATTCAGTGTTCTTCATGATAGTTATAATCTCTTTATAGTAAAGTCAAGCAAGTTAGGTCAAGGACACGATTTGAGAGTCAAACTCGAAATTGATTCCTCAAGTAATTAGCCTGTGTATCATAGGGTCCGTGATTTAAAATGTATACATTGCTGGCTCGAAATTCCAAGGAAAGGGTTCATTTTTCTTTTCCCTTGAATCACACACCACACACACACACACACACAACACACACTCTCTCTAATCTCTCTCTCTCTCTCTCTCTCTCTCTCTCTCATACACAACACATAACATTATTCTTCCAAATAATACCAACACCTTCCACAGCGATTCTCTCCGTCTCAGCTTCTCTCGTATAAACACGTTTTCTGTCTTTTTGTTTTCTTTTTCTGGGGATGCTTCGCCAATTCTGGCATAATTAACACCGTAGTCTGACACCCAGTGAGAATATAACTCACCGAACTACAAAATTGGTTTTAAAAATATTTGTTTATTAACAATTTCACTACGATAGGAAGTCCGATTCGGTAATTTTTCTTTAATAGTTTACAATTGTCTCTATAGTAAGTCACCAGTCTGGCACAAGAGTAGCCACATGAGATGAAAACAGAAATTTGGATTCTTGTGATGAGCCAGTTATCAACAGGGGACCGACTAGAATTAACTTAGATATTACTCTGTGTGTGATGTGTGTGTGTATTATTTATTTACCAAACCCTCCACACGAGCTGGGTGTGACACAAGGTCAGTTTCTAAGCGGAGTTAACAGCTTTGAATTCAGAGTTTTCCTTCTCCTAGACTGGTTGCGTAACCAGATTTTTAAAAACCTAGCCTGTCCTACTATTTACCCATAGCTGAGAAAGGAATAATGGATTAGTACCTTTCCCAATGGTATTAGCGCTATGGAAATGCAAACAGCCTCCATCCACGATTTGAACTCGTCTCGCCGTGTCCATTTCCTAGGACGGTAACCATTACACCACCATGGCGCCTGGAGTGCACATTCATGTATATGTGTATGAGTGTGTATGTGAGTGCGCGCGCGTGTGTAAGTTAATTAGTAAAGCGTGGTTCAGTCTGGTAAAGGCTATTTTAATGGTATCTCAGTTTAATTTAAACATGTTCAATCCCCCACAAAACATTAGTCGATAAGACTAGTTTCTTGGCGGTAAGAAACTTGGTAGGGAATACAACACACACACATATATATATATACCAACCCCTCCGCAACGCGCATGATGCGACCAAGGCCAATTGTTTAAGCAAAGTTTAACAGGTTTAAATTCAGAATTTTCCCTTTTCTAGACTGGTTACCTCGCCAATAGTTAAGAGCCCAGTCTGCCCTGCTATTTACCCATAAGCTGAGGGAGAATTCAATTCATACCTTTCCCAAAAGGGTATTAGCGCCATATGAATATACAAAACAGCTTCGTCCAGGAATTGAACTCGGTTCGACGAGTCAAATTTCCTACGAGTATAACATTAAACCACGCGCCTCCACTAATATATATATATATAATATATATATATATATATATATATATAATCCCTGTGTAGTAATCAATAGTTTGACACAAGGCTACATTTGACAGCCGCTGAGCGGATATGAAAGTTTATGTGACTATAAAATTGGTCCGTGAGACGCGCCTCTTATAGTAAAATAACTACAAAGTGTTCGAAATTATCAGTAGCAAGCTGAATCCGTTTCCTAACTTTGGCAAGCACATCACGTAGATCAGTTTGGCTATTATGACGATTCGATTCTAACTGGGTGTCCCATAACTGTGTATATCTCGCTTTCCCATATCTATATATCTCTCTCTCTCTCTTTATCTATTTATCTATCTATCACATATTATCTTCATTGTTTGCTTATCTCTTACTTTTTTTCCTATTTAAGGCCGTTCGAATCTATCTATCCACTATCTATCTATATATCACAGGCTGTCTCTTTCTTTCTTCTTCTTTCTTTCTTTCTTTCTCCTCTTTTAAAGGAGTTTGAAATAGAGTTTTAGTATCCTTTTTCTTCCTATCTATCTATCTATCTATCTAACTATCTATCACATATTTTCTTTCTTTCTTGCTAACTCTCTTTCTTTTTTCCTATTTAAGGTTCTTTTCATATCTCTCTCTCTCTCTCTATCTATCTCTCTCTCTCTCTCTCTCTCTGTATACAC
>CM042161.1:91309893-91311007 GCA_023376005.1 Doryteuthis pealeii
ATGTAAAAGACGCCAAACGAAGTAGTTTGGCTTTTTCGTTTTCAATTTTTGTTTTAATTTTTCATTGGACATATTCTTCATGAAACTTGAAATACAAGTTAAACAGTTTTATATAAAACGAACATGCTGCCTGCTAAAAAATGACGATAACGGTTCGAAATCGAGAAAAAAAGGTTACAGTTTTGTCTGAATTGAAAATTCTGTCTGTCTGTCTGTTTCTCTTATCTATCTGTCCTGTCAAATTAGTCTGTTTCTGCATATATATATAATATATAATATATTATTATATATATATATATATTATATATATATATATATAGATAGATAGATTAGATATAGATATATTATATATATATATATTCTTTTTTGGAGAAATATGTACTTAATTGAAGTCGACTAGTTTTTGAAAAGTTTATTAATCAATAATTAATAATTAAGACGGGCATACCTATTTATAATGTAAGGCTAAACAAATCGAGAAAAAATCAATTGTTTAGCCTTACAATTTAAATGGGTATGCCCGCATAATTAATTAATTATTAATTATTAACTTCAAAATTAGGTACCGACCTTCAATTAAGCACATATTCTCGCCAAAAATTGGTCGCTAAAAAAAGCCATATCAAAACACATCGCTTGTGTATTTACTTCTCATAATATATATCTATATATATATATAATATATATATATATATGTGTGTGGTGTGTGTGTGTGTGTAATGTCCGCAAAATCGGATTATGTTTTTAGAAAAATGTTTTTATTATTTTATCTTACATTGCGACACCTGTTTCAGAATACTTCATTTCATTCGGCTTTGGTCATATATTATTCATATATTACAGCCTGAAGAAAATATCAAAAGATATGAAACACGTGTCCGCATATATAAGATAAATGATAAATTTTTTATAAACATAATCCATTTTGCCGGACCCATCTTTATTATATATATATATTATATAGTACATTATATATATATATAATATATATATATATATATGTGAGAAATTGAAAAAACACAGTTTCTAAGAGTAAGGGATGTTTTATTCAGCCACGCTGCATGTTTTCAATTTGTTTAGTAGATAAATCTTCTTCAGTGCTTTTGTTTTAGGA
>CM042161.1:91311107-91316107 GCA_023376005.1 Doryteuthis pealeii
CCGAGAGATATGATTTTATATTTTTTATTTAACCTCAATAACTTTAATAAAACTGTTTGAATTATTAATACTGTTGGCCTTAACTACATGCTAATGAATGCAATGAATTTTATATATACAACAAAATTAGCGGTTTACAGTTCGAACGGTAAGGCTAATTTGGCATATTGATATTAAAAACTTGATTTTAATAAATAGTGCTCAGTATCATTGGATTTCCTAATTGTTGGTTTTATCTTAATTGATATGAGCAAAATCTCGTGGATAAATCTTAAAAGAAATTCATTAAGGAAAAAGAACTAAATTAATTTTATTCTTTAGCTTTCTATATTAACTCAAATAGTTGAATTATGCAAAAATTTCGTCATTGAAAGACGGAAGTGAATGGAAGTGTAAGTTTCGGTTTGTTCTATTTTTCCGATTATACTCCCCCCTCTGTTTCAAATCTTTTTATCTGCATTCTTAATTGTTTTTCATAGCATTGGATTGATCTAATATTTTATTACATTAAACTTAAATACTTGCGCCCGGAGGTGCATATATTTGCTAAGTAATATATAAATACGGCTGGGATGCCCTGAGAGTGTGGCATCGAAGCAATGTCTGGCTCAGAGTCATCATCTGATGAAGTCTTCGTTGTTACAGTTGTTTAAAATACCGCGGACTGTATCTCCTGCAATGGGCTAGACCATTAAAAAGGGAGTGTCCTGCATATGGCACAAAAACGTAGTTGATGGTGAGGATCCAGTTCTGGAAAAAAATGATTTGGTGATTGATTTTTAGGCACACCTCCTCGCGCACAGAGCAAGGTTGAAGGCAGTATTAAAATTTTGCTTGACTCCGATATCATTACCTCTTTGGGAAGCACTTTAAGCTTCAGGAAAAATGAATTTGATCCTTGTCCTTTCAGACCCGTAGTTGATGGTGAGGATCCAGTTTTGGAGATCTGGGGAGTGCAGAGTACCCTTTCGTTTTCATTACCCCAGGTCTATTCCAAACCAGATTGCCAGAACTTATAAGCGTCATATCAGTGAGTCAAATATTTAAAAATGATTGTGTTTCATATGATCGTGTTAGATATATCTTAAAGAAGATATATTTAAGAAATACGAAAAAAATATGAACAATGAACGCGATTCCCTTACCTCTTGGTATAAAATAATCCTAGACGGGTTGACATGCCGTTGAAAACAATCTATTGAATCCATATACTTGGGGGAATAATTGTTTACAAAGAACCATTTTTTGCCTTTGCTTTGAGCGTGTGGCTTTGAGTGGGGTATGTTGGAAAGCAGACGTAATGCTAATCTTTATTCAATTCATTTCCTAGGTAAGTTCTCTCTATATATAAAACTGCCGAGTGTCTGTTTGTTTGTCTGTCCGGGTTCTGAATTTAACAAACTTTGTATGGGCAGGCTATAACGGATTCGTGGCTCCAAAAGGTATTTACCTACCTCCCACTCCACCCTTGCTCTAACCGAATGTGACACAAGGTCGATTTTTAGGCACCCCCTTAGGTACAGATGCAAGGTTGTAGGTGGTATTAAAATGTTCTTGACTCAGACGTCATTCCCTCCTTTGGGAAGCGCTTTAGGCTTCAGGAAATGAATTTGACCCTTGCCCTTTTAGACGCTGGACAGTTTCTGCCTGAGTTATGTCCCCTAAAGGCAGAGCATTGTATAGTAAGGCAGGAAGCAAAGTTCACGGACTAAACAAGCATTATATCAGAAAATATGGGCCACCCAGTGGAAAAATCGAATTCTCTGACAATGGTCGAAAATCTGCCTTGCTTAGGATGACACCACCTGAGGCGGTATAAATTGATTTGAGGAGTAGAAATAAAGACAAGGATAGGAACAGAGAAATTATTATATATATATATATATATATTATATATATATATATAGAGAGAGAGAGAGAGAGAGAGAGAGAAGAGTGTGGGGTAGAGAGATGGAAAAGTTGGTAAACCAATATAGACATGAATAGACGAAAATAGATAGATATTGATCAACAGAAATACATAGGTAGATAGATATAAAGAGTCTAAAATAGATAGATAGATAGAGAGATAGATATGGACATACCGAGATAAGAATATATATATATATATATATTATATATATATATATATATATAGAGAGAGAGAGAGAGAGAGAGAGAGAGAGAGGGGAGACAGAGGTGGGGGAAAGAGAGAGTGAGAGAAATTGTAAAAACTCGTATAGATCATAATTAAATAAATAGAAACGAACAGATAATGATATGTACGAACAGGGATATATATATATATATATATATATATAATATATATATATAGAGAGAGAGAGAGAGAGAGAGAGAGAGAGAGAGAGAGAGATAACTGCTTGACAGCGAGAAAAATTGAAAGAGAAATGAAAAGTTTTAAACCAATATGGAAATAAACAGAATGATAAATAGATAGGAACAGACTGAGATTGATTGATAGATAAATAGATAGATAGATAGATAGATATGAACATAATGAGATATATAGATAGATAGATAGATATATAGATATGATCAGAATGAGATAGATAGATAGATAGATATGAACAGAATGAGATAGATAGATAGATATAGCATAGATAGATATGAACAAAATGAGATAGATAAATAGATGATAGATAGATAGATATGAACAGAATAAGATAGATAGATAGATAGATAGATATATGATATGAACAGAATAAGATAGATAGATAGATAGATAGATAGATATGAACAGAATGAGATAGATAAATAGATAGATAGATAGATAGATATGAACAGAATGAGATAGATAGATAGATAGATAGATAGATATAGATATAGATAGATAGATAGATAGATATGAACAGATAATAGATAGATAGATAGATGATAGATATGAACAGAATGGAGATAGATAGATAGATAGATAGATAGATAGAACAGAAATAGATAGATAGATAGATAGATAGATAGATAGATAGATATGAACAGAATGAGATAGATAGATAGATAGATAGATATGAACAGAATGAGATAGATAGATAGATAGATAGATAGATAATAGATAGATAGATAGATAGATAGATAGATAGATACAGAATAAGATAGATAGATAGATAGATAAATAAATAGATAGATATAAACAGAATGAGATAGATAGATAGATTAAAACCATATATTTGATACTGAATACTAGTAGTCTATCGTATTTCTCCATTAAATAATCGCCTCTTTTTTTGTTCCAACATAAAATGAGAAAAGACAATGCCTGTTGATGCAATTTAATCGAATGCTTCGGTCAGCGAAATTCTTTCTTGTAACCGTCAGCAGATTTCTATTAGCCTAACACGACGTTTTTCCGCTTCAGTGTGTATGTGACCGTGTGTGTGTGTGTATGTGTGGCCGTGTGTGTGGCCGTGAGTATATGTGACTGTGTGTGTCAGTGGTGTTGATGATGGTGGGGTATATTCATTGAAATGAGGCCGTCGTATTTTCACACACTCAAAAAACGTATAAATATCAACACGTCGTTTTCCCTCAACTCTCTGATGATGAAGACAGTAAAATCAATTCCTTCACATGATTGAGGCGAGCGGAACTCAAGATATTTATCAATTTGACCGTTTGTGTGGATTGTGTAATGGTTACCGAGCGAGGCTACTTGTTCATTTTTCCGTGTTCGATTCTCACTGGGTACCCCGGTTTCTGATTAACATTTATTGTTATGGGCATTTTTTACTCGAAATTCTGGTGCCAAAATGTTTTATAGTTTTTCTTATTGTTAAGGAATCAATAATGGTATACAGGGAAAAGCTGTTTCATGCCTTCTAAAGTGATCAGTGTGAAGTGAACATGAACAGCAGTGTCACCCACTCGATTATTTTACCTGGGGATACATGCAATACACCTTCAGTCTAAACACGTGCGTATGTACTCACATACATATACACATACACACACACACACACATATATATATATATATATATATTATGTGTTGTGTGTGTGTG
Organism: Doryteuthis pealeii; assembly: GCA_023376005.1. Lineage (NCBI taxonomy): Eukaryota > Metazoa > Mollusca > Cephalopoda > Myopsida > Loliginidae > Doryteuthis > Doryteuthis pealeii. The sequence continues at coordinate 91,315,102 of CM042161.1, forward strand.
TGTGTGTGTTGAAAAAAAGGAAAAACAAAGTATTCCTGAGGATACACGCAATACACCTTCAGTCAAAAAACGCGCACGTACACGCACACACACACGCACACACATACACACACACACACACACACACACACACACACACAAGCACACACATACACACACATATAGATTTAGATGGAAGCGCGTGGTGTAATGGTTAAAGCCCCGAGTTCAAATCCTGCACGTGGTAATTGCATTTCACTTAGCGCTAATACCCTTGGGAAAGGTATGAATCCTACTCTCGCTCCAGCAATGGTTGAATAGTATGACAGACTGGGCTCTTTAACCTTGGTTAACCAACCGGTTTAAGAGAAGGAAAACTCTGAATTCAAACCCGCTGAACTCCGCTTAAGAAATTGACCCTGTATCACATCCTGCTCGTGGGAGGGTTGTAAATATATATATATATATATATATATATATATATATATATATATATATGATGAAGATGGATTGGAATGAATCCGACAGAATGAGGTAAAATAAGTAATGTAAGAATAAAAATCAGACAAAAATGTGTAGTATATTTCGCTGGAATATTAAATTCCGCTTCCTCGGACTTTATTGGATCATTAGGATCATACAAGTGTTTTATAGAAGGGAGATGTAGGTAGGTGGGTAAGTTTTGTGGTGAGGGAAAGAATTTGATTGGTTATAGGAGACATCTTTGGGGAGAATATGTGTGTAGGGAAGATGAGATGTGTTCGTTGGTACGTTTTTATCGTACTTCTAGGTATAACTTTTTTCTTCAATGCATTATTGTTCCCTCACCACAAAACTTACCCACCTACCTTCTCTAAAACACTTGTTTAATGATTCAATAAAGGCTGAGGAAGCGGAATTTAAAATTCCAGCGAAATATACTACACATTTTTATCTGAGTTTTCTTCTTTCATTCCTTATTTTACCATATATATATATATATATATATATATATATATATATATATCTGTGTGTGTGCGCGCGCACG
>CM042161.1:91321107-91331107 GCA_023376005.1 Doryteuthis pealeii
AACATTCAAGCATAAAACTCAAAGGGCGCAATTAATCATTACGCTTTTGATCTCTATACATCATAAGCCAATAAAACGCCGAAAATAATATGTAAACAAAACACATAAACTGTCTAATGAACAGCAAAAGCTACGCTATAACAGAGGAAAATATGTTTTCTATTTTTCGTCTTTTTCTTTAAATTTGGATTTGTTTCTTTGGTTATGTTTCTTTGTTTAATGGCATATCAATTCTTTATAGGTTATTTACGAGCGTGCGTCAAAAATATTGCCATTTTATTCAGCACAGGTATAATTACCAACACAGGAACATGTATTATACATCAAAATGAAGCTGATCCTCCGAGAATCACATCCCTACTTCTCCACCTAGTCTCCGTTTCTCTCAATATCAATGTATCTCTGCTCCGTAAAATTCTGTTGACTGTTCTTTGAACCACTTCTTCACTACAGATTATTCACCAGAATTAGTGACTTTAGACACATCATCTCTTCGGCCCCATGAAAGAGTGTTTTAGAGACAAACAATATTCCAGTGACAAAGAAGTGAAATCATTGTCGCCATTTCAGAGCTTCAGTTGTTCTGTTGTTCACAGAATCCAGTTGGTTAATTCTAGTGCGTAGGTTTCATCTATAATATAAATGTCCACCTATGTAGTGTTATGGTAATCCAGGTTTGTAGATTTCTTCTGTAATATACGTCCATGTCTGTAGTGAGTTGGTAACCATAGTCTGGTGGTTTCCTCTGTAATATATAAGTCTCAGTGTTGCGTAGCGCCTTCTTTACCGGCACTAAATCGTACATGTTATATACTGGCATCAAATTCTATATATATATAGCACCTTCTTCGCAACTCTGAATCGTATGCGTTGCTGGTATACTGCGGGTATGTTAGTAGTCGGCGTAGAGACTCAACACATGGGCATTGTAACAAACTTTAGTTTATTTCTTTACATTCCCTACTGGTGCGTATGGCTAGTGAACGTTGACAATGAAATGACCGAGGGTTAAAAATGACTACTACCACTGCTGGGATCTGAGGAAAAGAGGTGTGGACGAACCTCACTGCCCGCTGGCAGCGTTGGTGCGTCAGCGTCGGTTACTCTGTTCGCCGTCTCCTCCTGACTGTTCGCTACTGACTGCTGACTGTCTTTTCAGATCGAACCTTTTGTATATCTCAAAACGCCTATGCATCTCCTTTGTTCGCATTTTATCAACGATCAAATCTATTTCCGGCATCTTAACCCCTTTGTTATTTTAGTCGTCTTTTCTTTGCTTTGTTTAATCTAACCGGAACTTCCTATTTCCGCTTGTACAATATCCAACATCAGTCTGTAGTGAGTTGGTAATCATAGTCTGGTGGTTTCCTCTGTAATATATAATTCCAAATATGTTCTATTCCTCTGGTGTTAATCCAAAATATTTTCTTGCTACCAGAAACCTTAACCAGTAATTAATTTGAGGACAGTTGAAAATGATCTTAAAGGATATCTGTCTTCGTCTCTCATTGGCCAATTTTTTACGGAACTGCTTGCTGATGTTGGGAAAGTTCATAAACAGAAGTGACTATTTGCGCACATCTTATACCCACAGTCTAACAAAGGGATCACGCTGAAAGCATCGGTTCCCGCTAGATCACCGAAGTTAAGAATTTTATTTCTATTCAATACTTAATTGGGTACTCAGTTGGTAGAGCGTTCGGTTAGAAACCACAAGGTTACGAGTTCGATACCGGCCTTCGCCGTATGAGTAGTTCAGGGATTTGTGCGGTACAGTAAGGAGCTGATGGTAGGTTTGGCGCTCCATCTTAGACGTAAAAACAATATCCTTTGTCTAGCGCTAGTGAAAAGGGGATAGACTGCTCGCTGATTGGCTGATACCGACTTTAGGCCACCCCGACGACTTTACTTACATACTTTACTTACTGTAAGCAATCCGAGTCCTTTGCTTATCAAAATGGCTTCATTCAGCATTACATTACCCAAAAAGGGTTGACATGCCATGAAACAAGACAACCAACCAACATCACTTCATAGCTTGGTTTCTTTGTTTGTTGGCATATTAACCTTCGTGGGTTATTTAATGCCATAGCTATTCTTGTAGAAAAACAGTCGAGGACATTTTTAAACCAAAGATGGGATATTAAAAGGATTCATACCTTTCACAAGAACCCAGTCGTCACGGTTAGGATGTGACACAAGGTTCCAAATATGGGGCATCCAGTGAGGATCAAACTCACTATATAGTAGTAATAAATCTACATACCCTTTCCTAGGGTATTAGTCCAAAAGTGAGCGCAATAGAGCGACTAGAGTTCGAACTCGCTTACTACGATGTTATAGTCGAGCACGTTAGCCACTACACCAATGGAACTACACCGGATTATTTATTTCTGGTGATTCTTTTAAATTTCTCTTTTTGCATTTTTCATTTTGTGTTTTAGCGAGAAGTGTTCATGTCCAGTGAAGAGGAATGTTGTCTCGTGTACGTCATAAGATGAAAAAGAAGAAAGACAAAAACGTCGCTAAGAAACAGCAAGTTCATATTTCTCATTGCTAACTCTCCTAAATCTTCTCAATAAAAAGTGATGAAAATAATGTACAGCTTTTTAAAATTATTTCTATATGTTGAAGCGTATAAATAGCTTTTTAGAAAAACATTTTTCAAATTTACGTACGGACGTCAACTATTTCCTGAAAAACAGAGAAAGAATGTTGCTAGGTAACAATGAGGATTAGATTACCTATTATGTATAAATCAGCGCCTTCTAAAGGAGGTAAAAAAACAAGGCGGGAAAATCTACAAGGATGTGTCAAAAAGTAATGCCATTTTATTTTGGACAGGTATAACTACCAACACAGGAACATGTATCATACATCAAAATGAAGCTGGTCCTCTTTGGAGCACACCCCAACTTAGTCACCGTATCTATCATTAGCAATGTTCCATCTTCGAATGAGAGCATGTATCCCTACCCCGTAAAATTCTGTTGACTGTTCTTTGAGCCACTTGTTCCCTACAGATTTCACTTCCTCGTCACTGGAATAATGTTTGCCTCCTAAACCCTTTTTTATGGGGCCGAAGTGATGATAGTCTAAAGGCGCTGAATCTGGTGAGTAGTTAGGATGCAGTAAAGTTGTCCCCCCGAATGAGGCAATTTTCTCCCTTGTCCTGATGCTTGTATGTCGTCGAGCATTGTTTTTCAGAAGGAGGACATTGCCGATTGGGAAGTTGGTCTTACTCGTCGGATTCTTGCTCTGAGCCTCGTTAGGGTCTCAATATAGGCCTTAGTTTTATAAAAAGACCACAGGAAATTTAAAAAATGGCATTAGTTTTTGATTAACCCTCGTAGCTGTAACATTGATAGACTACGAAAATTCAGTTTACTGTCACACTCAAAACACCTCGGGTCTTTTTTATTTGCGATCTCGACTCGTGGGGACACTTTTCTCATTTGCACCGTAAAAATCCGGTTGTTGGTTAGGAGTTAGGGTTAGGGGTTAGTTTTATAATTTAAAAAAAACTCTAAAAATCGTCTGTAAACAATTAACCGGATTTTTACGGTGTAAATGGAAAAAATGTCCCCACGAATCGAAATCGCAAAAGGGGTACCTTAAGGTCATATGGTCCGCATATTTATTAACAATATCTCTATTCAGGTCTGAGTGTGTTATATATCACAAAGAAATATATGTTTACATAGTATATGGTGCGGATAATTTGCATACTGGTTTTAACAAAACCATGTTTAGTAAATAATTACTTGGTGTTATTGATTTCTAATATTATTATTTTATTCTCAAATGTATTAAAAGCAATCTTAAGTTAAATTAATCAATTAGAATAAAGTAAAAATAAATGTAGTCGTTTTTGTCTTCTTATTTAATTTCATTAGTCTTTCTAATAAATAAATAAATTAATAAATAGTTTTAATCCTCTGTAAACGATGAAGACGTTGCATTCTAAGGTAGTCGAAAAAACGGACAATTAGAAAAAAATAGTTGGAGGGGGGTGCATTGAATATTGCGGGAAGGATGATCCAATTTAACTGACCAGTTTTGCATCTCAATCAAATAACATTTTCAATCTCCTTGAACAATCTCCTTGAAAATGTGAATTTACCCGAATTTTTCCAACATACCAACTATCAGGTAATATGTACGAGCATTGTCTCTAACTAGAAACAACAGTTGGAATGTTAATTTCCTAGATTTAAGGTGTTCTACAGGCGTTTTTGAGTTTTTTCTAGATGCGTCAAAACAAACTGAAAAATGCCCTGTTTTGACGTCTTTTTTTGACCCCTATATTTTGAGTATATGAATTTAAGCAACATTTTTAAAGTTAAACAAAATTTGCAAAGTTGCAAATTATCAGGCATGATTAGACCCGTTTGACGCTTGCTACAAATACCAAATTCAATATTATTAACAGAAATACTGGGGTGAATATGTATCTCTGTCGTAAAGGAAGGAGACAAGGCAAATTATAGAGTTTATAAATGGGTTAACAGTTTATTTGGGGGTTAGTTATTAATGTGTGTGTATACAATTATTATGCAAATGTCTTTAAGAGTTGCCAGAGGAATTTCTCCTGGCGGGATATATAAAGATAATACAAAGAGTTTCAAGTACACTTATCTTGTTGTCTCAGCAATGTCTCGGTGTTGTCCAGTAATTTTCAATCTCCTTGACCAATTTTAAGATTTTAGAAGACTACAAAAATTATTTCTTAATCTGACACTTTGGATTAACCAAAAAAGAAAAAAAACACATCTTGGTTAATTTCTTTGTTTAATAGCATATCAATCTTCGTAGGTTATTTAATGCTAAAGACATCCTTGTATATATCTACCAACCCCTCCGCACAACTAGGATGTGACACGAGGCCAATTTCTTAAGCGTAGTTTAGCAGGTTTGAATTCAGAGTTTTCCTTTTCCTAGACTGGTTCCGTAACTAATATTAAAAAGCTCACTCTGTCCTACTATTTTTTAAATTTTTTACTATTGAAGGGAGCGTGAGTGAGAGTTTGCTAAGACCAATCATCTCGTATTGTTGGCTTACCACAACTAAACACTAGGGAATAGTGTTAATCAACCCCTTAGAAGAGCCAGGGGTCGCGGAACAGATACTGTCTTGTAACAGAACTAAGACTTGGTAACCACTGCCACTAATCTCAGTCAACCCTTGTTTCCCTACCCTCATTCCCTCAAGGTAGAGTTTTTTTTATATTAGAAATTTGTGCTGTAGTAAACAGATGTCCCTGTTTCTATATATATTTACCAACCCCTCCGCGCGAGCAGGATGTGACACACAATCAATTTCTTAAGCGGAGTTTAACATGTTTGAATTTAGAGCTTTCCTTCTCCTAGACTGGTTACCTAACCAAAGTTAAAGTACCCAGTCTGCCCTACTATTTGTCCATAGTTGGAGGGGTAGTAGCAGGATGGATAACTTTCCCAAGGGTATTAGCGCTGTGGGAAGTGCCAACAGTCTTGTCCCGGATTTGAACTTGGGTCGACGAGTTCATTTCCTACGACTCTAACCATCACACCATGCACCTCCATAGATGTCGCTGTTTACTCCGTTGAATTTTTAAAGATAAATATTCAAATAGATAAACAAATATGGCGATCCTCCCAACATTATGATTGGTCAGATCGAGAGAGAAAAAAATGAATCAATAGCACTTACCTTGAGTTGCGAAAAAATATTTCCCTTTATTCAGCCACGTCGTATACGTCTGGTATGTTGTAACAATAATTGATTGAAAAAAATGAAGGAAGTAAGAGACACAACCTCTCCTTTATAACTACAAAGATCACGTGACAGTTGGTCACATGACTACTTAACATTAAACCTTCTATCATATTATAATGGAAATTGTGTGTTTATCTGTCTGTAACCGAGACTATATCACTACTCAAGTCACAATTCCCTTAGTTATTCACGTCACATTTTCCATGATTTTATTTTTTATCTAATTCTTAATCATGAATAAAAAATTTTTAAATTATTAATACTGTTGGCCTTATCTACATACTAATAATATGTAAGTGTATTTATATATCCAACAAAATAGCGGTTTACAGTCTGAACAGGAAGGCTAATTTCCATATTGATATTAAAAATTTGATTTTAATAAATATGATTTCTAATTGTTTGATTTTATTTTAATGTATGAGCGAAAATCTTGGGGATAAATCTTAAAAAGAAATCCATTACCAAGAAGAAATAACTAATAGTTGAATCAGGAAATTTAGCAATGAAAACCGGAGTGATGAAAAATCATGGAAGAATTAATATTATCTGCGTTATTCATACTATTGTCCTCATCTTCATTGTTATCTGTACAACGTTTCGGCCCATATGCCCTCCGGCCTTCTGCAGGTATTTCTTATTGGACTCGGGAACCTTCTTTTCGGACTCGGTAACCTTCTTTTCGGAGTCTGGAACCTTCTTTTTGGATTCGGGAACCTTTTTTTTCGGACTCAGGAACTTTCTTGTCGTAATCGGGAACCTTCTTGTCGTAATCGGGAGCCATAATACCTGAAGAAGGCCGGAGGGAATATCGGCCGAAACGTTGTATATATATCAGTGAAGATGAGGACAATAGTCCGAATAACGCGGATAATACTAATCATCAATCCTCATCTCCAACATTCAGAGAAATGGAAGAGTTAATTTCAAAGTTGTTCTATTTTTCGATTATACACCTCTCTGTTTATGATCTTATCTGCATTCTTATTTAGTTTCATTACTGTTTCTAATTTAATATCATATGTTATTACATCAAAACTTACTAGGAAAAAATAAAAACACCCTCCGGGCGATGTAAAAATAGATTTTTGAAACATATTGCCTGAGGGGTGGGAGTAAAAAATTCAATGTCAGCGAGTTTGTAACCTAAGTAAGTAAAATCATCAAATTCATTAAAGGATTAAAAAATAAAACAATTTGAATTGTAAACTTTAAATATGTATTAAAATAAAACAAACTATATATAGATATATAATACCAGTCATGTATTTATTAAAACTTGTTTTAAAAAACAATGAGGACTGTCTAATGTTGCATGTTCAAATTTTGAGTGTATTTATTGAATAAATACACTCAACATTTTATTCTATGTTATGCCGATTTTGGGTAATGTGACGTAAGCAGTGGCGTAATTTTTGTTACAGAAAAAAAACGGAAGTGAATCTCCATTATTAATATAAATACTTGCAAGGCTAGTAAAAATAACAAGAATATTTGATAATAATATTCAACAGCCTAAGGTAAGTACATACTTCATTCCCTACTTTAACAGTCAATTTATACACAAGAAAAGTGTATGAGACTTTTATTATAATAGAAATTTCGACGATTTAGAAATGTAGAATGAACTTGTTTTGCATCATTAAATACTGAGATTAGGATTTGCTTCAAAATACTTTCTTAAAAACTTCATCTGATATTCCTTTGAACTGAAGTGAAAAAAAAGAAAAAGAAAAAAGAATTCACTTCTCTATCCAATGATCGTGAATATTCAATCAAGCATGAAGAGATATCTATTAATAAATTCTAAATTTCTAATAGAGAAGTGTATGTTTCAGCAGCTAAAAATAAAAAAAAACAACATGATAATAATAAACTAACAAACAAAAACATTTAAACTGTTTTTTTATCTAGTATTTTCTATTCACATAAAAGCGAATTTGGATTTACTTCTCTATTTGACATTAGATCTAAAAAGCAAGATGCATTAATATGCATTGAAGAGGAAACTTGTCTCGTGTACGTCATAACATTAAAAAAAAGAAAGAGAAAAATGTCGCTAAGAAACACCAAGTTCATATTTCTCATTGATAACACTCCTAAATTAACTGAATAAAAAGCGACCGTAAATACTTTTCTTCCATCTCGATAATTTCTATATATCGAAGTATGAGGTAGGTAGAAGGATGGTGAACAAGAAATGAAAACTCAAAACAAATCAGAGAGTTGAAACGTTTCGTCCGAATTCATACGGACACCTTCAGTCGAATGATTTTTTTATTGAAAGCAATACTTTGTGCGAGTATAAGTGACGGAAGTGAAGGGAGGGAGGTTAGGGGTAGGCATGAATGAAGTGAGGGTAGGAAACAGGAAGTGGAGAGAAGATGGGAGTGGATGAGCACAGGGGTGGGTTAAGGAAGGGGGTAAAGTTCTGGTGTGTTTGATGTCAGCAGCAGACGAAGAGGAGAGAGTTGAGTGACCTAGGTTACTAGGTCAGTTAGTGGAAAGGGCAGGGGGGGATATTTTTCTAACTTCAGAATTATAGGTAGATTTTTTTTATCCTCCCCCCTGCCATTTCCTGGGCAAAAAGAATGATCGCATGTGCTTTGGCATTGCCCCTTCCAGTTGGGAAAATTTGGCTCAGGACCACCCTTGGTGGCAGCAGAATCTTCATAGAGGACTGTTCATGTCAGAAGTCACCCTGACCCAACACCATGAAGCTAAGAGACCTAGAAGAAAGCAGCGGCAACAAAGCACCGGCACATCGATATCTTCAGGGACAGCCTTCAAATGCGACGTCTGTGGTCGAGAATGTTTTTCAAACATCGGACTTCACAGTCACAGGAGGCGCTGTAACTTCAGGGGCACAAAAACTTTATTATAGTCTTCCGAGACTGAAATGCCAATACAATAAATAGCTTTTTAGAAATGCAGTATAACCTTGCTTTAAAATTTTGTGTCCTGAGTGTAAAGTTAAACTGCATCTAGTGGTGAAGCTTCAATTCTGGAGCTCTAAGGAATGTGGTATACCCCTTTATCGCCATTACTCCCAGGTCCACTCTGACCCGGAGTGGTAGTACCTGTCAAGCCCTAGCACTTATATGATTGTCTCGATCCTATTGCTCTTATGACAACCCCAACACTTTTTATCACATTGGTGCTAGAAGGCAGTGGCTAAGGGTCCTCATGTCCTGGGAATTACATTAAAATCTATCTGATGGTGAGGGTCCGGTTCTGGAGGTCTGGGGAATATGGATTACACCTTTATCGCCATTACTCCCAAATCTATTCTAACCCGGAGTGGTAGTATCTATAGGTTAAATAGAGAAAATGTGTTTAAAAAATTGAGTTTTAAAACTGAATACCCAACAAGAATGAATAGAACAAAATATCTTCGGTATAAAATAACCCAAAAAGTGTTGACATGCCGTAAAATCCAGCCAACCCTTTACAAGTTTCATTCGTCCCACTTGTAACTTAATTTCCTCGTATATCAAATCAATTTTTACCATTGAAATTAACTGAAATGCAATTAATCCACTCCAGACCCCCGCAACACATCCTATTTTTGTTAGTTATTTTATATGAGGAAAATAGAACTCTGGATTTATGAAATGTAACTTAGATATTTCGGAAGAAGACCAGAGGGGACATCAGCCGAAACCTTGTGTAAATAAAGTCGTCGACCAATCGTCAGGGCGGCCTAAAGTAGGTATCAGCCAATCAGCGAGGGTGTCTATCCCCTTTTCAATAGCGCTAGACCAAGGAGATTGTTTTAGCATCTGAGGTGGAGCGCCACACCTACCATCAGCTCCTTACTTTACCGCACAGATCCCTGTACTATTTATACGCTGAGTTGGCGCGGACCGGTATCGAACTAGGAACCTTGTGGTTTCTAGCCGAACGCTCTACCGACTGAGGTAACCCGGCCCAAAAATAGGTAGAAAAACAAGTGTTCGGATATTTCAAGCGACAATCTAAGGAAATTTCACGCGAGATTTCTTGGCCATGGCTAAGAAGAAGAAAAAAACAACCCTGAAACGTGTACCTCAACTATGTGTGATAGAATGTCCTAAAGAATATAAAAACGTTTTGATGTGAGAACCAAAATTTGTTGGAGTGTTTGTTTATTTAATATAAAATTTACATCATTTAAGAGTTTCATCAGATAACGTTTTTTGAAAAAATGATATTGGAAAGAATACTGAAAATGTACTGGTAGACAGCGTTCTTTTGTAAGAA
>CM042161.1:91336107-91363131 GCA_023376005.1 Doryteuthis pealeii
AATAGAGATGAGACTGTAAACCATATACTCTGCGAATGTAGCAAACTAGCACAACAAGAATACAAAACTAGACACGACTGGTTTGAGAAGGTGATCCACTGGGAATTATGCAAAAAATTAAATTTTGACCATACAACAAAATGGTATATGCATAAACCAGAATTTGTTCTTGAGAACGAAACGCATAAAATTCTCTGGGACTTTGAAATAAAAACGGATCACCTTATCCCAGCAAGAAGACCAGACCTAGTGTTGATTAACAAAAGAGAAAGAACTTGCCAACTGGTGGATTTTGCAGTGCCAGCAGATCACAGGGTGAAGCTAAAGGAAAATGAAAAATGGACAAATACCTAGACCTTGGCATAGAACTAAAAAAGTTATGGAATATGAAGGTCAAAGTGATACCAATTGTAGTTGGTGCACTTGGATTGAAACCATTCAGAACACTGCACTGCTGCAATCTGCCAGAATACTCAGAAGAGCACTGGAGACCTGAGGAGACTTGCTGTCACTCAGACTCCAGTAAAAGACAGCTAACACTGATGTGAAAACTCAAAAGGAATAATAATATCTAGCGAGACCTGTGGATTTACAACAGTATGATAATTTAATTATTGCAACGTTTGATGTGTTTACTTGAGAGCTATTGCAAAGTTCAATTCTCGTCCCCTCTCTCAATCTGTCTCCCACTCTCTTTCTTTTTTTTCTTTCTTTCTTATTATGTTTTTGTGTTACATATTCTTTTTCTCTCCTTCCTTTCTTTATAATAAAGATGAAAAGCTCTATTCGGCGGATAAGCAACACTGGATAACAGGAATGAGTGTCATCTCGTGGATTTTGTCATTCCGACGGACCACAGGGTAAAAATGAAAGAAAACGAAAAGATTCACAATTACTTGCAACTTGCCATAGAACTGCAAAAAAATGTTGAATGAGGGTGAAAATTATATTAATTGTAATTGGTGCCCTTGCAACGGTCGCTAAGAGTTTAGAAATTATCATTTAGAGTTTTGAAAACGGATTAGAGGAATTGGAAATCAGAGGAAGAATTGAGACCATCCAGACAACAGTAATGTTAAGATCGGCTAGAATACTTACAAGAATGCTAGAGACCTGAGGAGACTTGTTGTCACTCAGACACTAGTGAAATATCAGCTAACCCAGGTGTGAAAAACTCACGGGTGGGAAATAATAATAATAATAATAATATGGTTAAGAAAAGGAAACCTCAAAAGAGAAACTGAATCACTAATAATTGCTGCACAAAATAATGCCATAAGGACAAACTATATCAAAGCGAAAATTGATAAGATCCAACAAAATAGTAAATGTAGATTTTGCGGTAAGAGAGATGAGACTGTAAACCCTGTACTCTGCGAATGTAGCAAACTAGCACAACGGGAGTACAAGACTAGACACGACTGGGTTGGGAAAGTGATCCACTGGGAATTATGCAAAAAATTAAATTTTGACCATACAACAAAATGGTATATGCATAAACCAGAATCTGTTCTTGAGAACGAAACGCATAAAATTCTCTGGGACTTTGAAATAAAAACGGATCCCAGAAAGACCAGACCTAGTGTTGATAAACAAAAAAGAAAGAACTTGTCAATTGGTGGATTTTGCAGTTCCAGCAGATCACAGGGTGAAGCTAAAGGAAAATGGAAAAAATGGACAAATATCTGAACCTTGCCAGAGAACTGAAAAAGTTATGGAATATGAAAGTGAAAGTGATACTAATTGTAGTTGGTGCACTTGGAACGGTCCCAAAAGGATTGAAAACGGGTTTGGAAAGTTTGGAAATCAGAGAAAGGATTGAAACCATTCAGAACACTGCACTGCTGCAATCTGACAGAATACTCAGAAGAGTCCTTGAGACCTGAGGAGACTTGCTGTCACTCAGACTCCAGTGAAATACCATCAGCTAATGCTGATGTGAAAACTCAAAAGGAGTAAATAATAATAATAATTTGTAGGAAATTTTTGATATGATAATTTTCCAGGTGGGAATGATCCGACTATGGAGTAGGTAGTACGGGGTTACATAATACCCATAGCGCATTGTGCGACCTTAAATTATTTGTATTAAAAATATCTACTTGAAACAACAATAGTTTACTAAGGACTATTATAATTAGTCACCGCCCTGTCGGCTGGGGCGTGATAATGCACCGACTGCACCTCTGCAGAGGGGTAAGACTTCCCCAATGGGGCCACCTGTTGGCCGGGTGGGGACCCGTGATGCTTAAGGATAGAGCCCAGGTGGATGAGCAGTTCATGACATGCAATACTCCACTTTGGCCCTATCAATCGGCTGGTCACGTCAAGCCCTAGCACCTATATGATTTTCCCAACCCTATTGCCCTCATGGCAAGCCCCAACCCCTTTTTATCATATGGATGCTAGAAGGCGGTGGCTGCGGGTCTACGTGTCCTGGGAATGACGTTAATCTATCTGATGGTGAGGTTCCAGTTTTGGAGGTTTGGGGAATGTGGAGCACCCCTTCATCACTATTGCTCCCTGGTCCACTCTGACCCGGAGTGGTAGTACCTGTTAGGGTCCCATCTATGGGTTAAATAGAAAAATGTATTTATAAAAAAATTGTATTATCCATTAAGAATTGATTTATTTCAAAACTTTATCGGCATTAAATGACCCACTGAGGTTGATATGCCGTAAAACAAAACAAACAAACCAATATAATTAGTCAATTGAAACCATATAACAGTGAGCAAACAAATGACAATTATCAAATAGAAATAATTACTTGAAACTTTCTGTTCATTCCGACTCTTTTCCAGATAATTGGATACCATTCCAAGGGCACCCATTCTAATTGATATGACATTTACTTCCAGGTTCCAGTTCTCTGGCAATGTCCAAGTATTTTTCTATATTTTCCCTTTCTTTCATTTTCACTCGGTGTTCTGCCGGGACGGCAAATCCACGAGATAGCAAATTTTCTTGTTGTTATTGATAAACATTCGGTCTGGTCTCCTGACGGGATGTGGTGATCTGTCAGTATCTCAAAGTCACAGAGAATCTGATGTGTTGCATTCTCCAGAACAGATTCAAGTTTGTACATAGTAGTTTTTAATTTAGGAGACAAATTTAATTTGCAATTATATTGATAATAAAAATTTCGAGATTACCAGAATTAGCAGATTTTGTATTCAGTCAAAAAGTTTGGCGGTGTTTGTATGTGGGGGGTGGGGAGAATAGTCTTTCTGTCATCTGAGATAATAATAATTTACATTATAATAACTAGCAAAAATATGCGACTACTAATCTAAAAAAAAATTAAATCAATAAATCAACACGGTTGTACCCCTGTTTGTCATGCCACCCTGCCTTTACCTCCAATAATTAATGGACCATTCCGTTTTTACTGGTGTGAACGAAACGGAATAAAAAGAATATGCTGAACATCAGAAAGAAAAGGAAAAATATATAAGAAAGAAAGAAAGAAAGAAAGAATGGGAACAGAGAGAGAGAGAGAGAGAGAGAGAGAGAGAGAGAGAGAGAGAGACGTGTGAAGCGATATATATATATATATATATATATATATATATATATATATATATATATCGCTTCACACATCTCTCTCTTTGAATATCAGAAAAGGAAATTCTCTTGTTTGGAATAACCATATACAGTGTGAGTGTTCGTCTAAAAACATACCATATATATATATATATATATATATATATATATATATATATATATGGTATGAGAGAGAGAGAGAGAGAGAGAGAGAGAGAGAGAGAGAGAGAGAGATGTGTGAAGCGATATATATATATATATCGCTTCACACATCTCTCTCCCTCTCTCTCTCTCTCTCTCTCTCTCTCTCTCTCTCTCATATATATAATATATATATATATATATATATGGTATGTATTTAGACGAATACTCACACTGTAGGTGATTATTCCAAACAAGAGAATTTCCTTTTCTGATATTCAAGAAATTAGAAAAGCTTTTAAAAGGATCTGGTTGTATGTCAGCAACTTTCCATTGTTAGATTATAGTCTGCAAATCTTTTGTAACAAAAAGAGTGTCAGATATGTAAAATACATCGACAGTTGCTATGCTACTGTCTAATTCGTTCCACTTTCTTCTATAGGTAAAAATGCCCACTTTTATGCATGTGTTGCATAGCGCCTTCTTTACCGGCACTAAATAGGTATATTTTATATACTGGTCTTTTCACCGTACCAAATCTATATAATGTTATATACCTTTCTTACTTCTTACTCTGGTCGTCTATTCTTCTGGCCGGCTTTGCTTCTGATCGTCTATCATCTATCTTGGTCTGGTATATCTTCTAAGGTCTCGTCTGGTCTTCTATTGAGGATTCCGGGTCTGGTTTCTGTTGGGGATCATTCCTTATCAGAAGCCCTGTGTCATTGTTAGTTTTTAGTAATAAACACAAGACTTCGATTTATGTTGATGTTACTTTATTCCAGATCCCCACCCAGACAATCTGCGCAGATGAGGCTTACATGTTGCTAGCTCGGCTTCTAAGTTCTAACTGACTAAGTTACTTACTTAGTATCCTTAAACCGGAAGGGGGCTTTCTATCGGGGTTCCGTTTCTCACGGTCTATCCCAGAAAGCAAGGTCAGAGTGAGGTCAAACGCTGTCACTCACTCTCAAGGCCATCAGTTGTACTGATCGCCATAATGATTTCTACACTACCTTAAAAATGTATTAGGGATCCAATTATTATGTAACACATGTTTCCATATCGGTGCTAAGGTCAAAATGGACTTTATAATGGTATAATGGGGAGGCACGTGGATGTAGCTGTTTGCATTTCACATGTATTAGTAATACCCTTAGAAACGGTATTATCCCTCCAGATATGGATAAATATAGCACAGACTGGGCTCTTTAACCCTGGTTAGGCGACCAGTATAGAAGGAAAACTCTGAATTCGAAGCTATTAAACTTTGCTTAAGAAATTAACCTTGTGCCACATCCTGCTCTTGCGGCGAGTATATATATATATATATACATGGAAATACGGTGAGGAAATTTATCCGACAATATGAGAAGAAAATATTTAAAAAATATAACAAACACAGGATGTTATGATTAGGGGAAACAATTTTATGTGTCAATACTTCGGTATATTGTACCATCTTCAGGACACTGTTAAGTAATGTTTATGTGAGGGACAAAATGAAAGCGGTTAAGAAATTCATTTTGTGATCGTTTGACATGGGCTGGTCTTCAGCGTTTCTTAATCTCTGTGTCCATTCTTATTCTTATACATGATCAGGATGCGACACAAGGTCAATTTCTTAAGCGGATTTTAACAGCTTTGAATTCAGAATTTTCCTTCTCCAAGACCGCTTAAAGAGCCCAGTCTGTCCTACTATTTACCCATAGCTGGCGGGAGAGAGTAGTTGAATGCATACCTTTCCCAAAGGTATTAGCGTGAAATACAAACAACTACGTCTAGAATTTGAACTCGGGTTGACGAGTCTATTTCCTACGATTCTAACCATTACCCTCATAGTTAGGTGAATATATAGTTAGGCCGAGAACTATTCTGTATTCGCTTGTACGATTGCATGTATCCTCGTGAGCAGAAAGTCTTCACGGTGCTTTTAATTCACTTCTCAGTAATCTTGTTGGTGTTCCTAATATGAGAACCGCGAAAAAAGATCAAATGTTTCTTTACCAAATTAGCTTCCCGTTAATACACAGGAAACAATTGCTATCGAGAGAGAGAGAGAGAGAGAGAGAGAGAGAGAGAGAGAGAGAGAGAGAGAGAGAGAGAAAATTCGCTACTAATCTCACTAGGAATTGTTCAGTCTTTTATTCTTTATTTCCTGTGTGCGGTGGCGAGATAACTTTAAGGGCCACTACCAGCCCTCCATAAAAAAAAGGCCTTGCTCAGGCTTGTGTCCGGATTCAGAAGCAAATCCATGGTCTCAAGAGGCAGACATATGCCATGCCGGCTCACGCTGGATATCTATTGAGTGAAAGTCGACAATACACAGACATATTACGCAATAACCCTGTTGATGTTAACAATAATCCCAAGACTCATTTATATTTCAACAGTCTTTTTTTTTTTTTTCGAAAAGAATAAGATCTGGAAAAAAAATACAGTAAGTCGAATCCCAAGGGCGGCTATGATAAGCAGTACAATTTTTAACTTCATAATAACATATTTTTTCAACCCTATCAGCTTTAGAATACACCGACTGCACCTCTACAGTATGAAAATTTATTAAAGGAATGGTGATCCTCTTTCACCGGACGCCTGTGGCGGCCTGTGGAGATTAAAATAAAATTGAATTAAATTAAAATAAGATTAAAATAAATAAAACTTTCTGAGAGTCTGTACTCTGGCGTTCGGAGTTAACGGCCTGTTCTTACACTCTCAACCTACACTTCGAAAGAGTTGCTCTCCGTATCGTCAGAAGCCCCAGACGGCGACGACCAGGAACCCCCAGCACGTTGGAAGCAAGAGCGGCAAACGCACTCCTAATAACCAATTCTTCAGGGCCCAACCAGTTACGTGGAACAGTGATATCAAGGATAAACAGCTAAGTTTCCGCACGCAATTTTATCTGCAAACCATCACTTTAACCCCTTTGATACATTCAATTCTCCTAGAAGTACTTTTACCAAGCAAACTCATTGAACTCTTGAACATTCCATAAAATTGGTTTGGTTGTTTCTTTCTAGGCTTTTTGTATACCCCTATTTGATATTTGTTGTGTTTTTACGTATAGTAAACGTTTTGTTCTATGAAGTCGTTTGTCTCCTTTCTTCAAAGCTGCACACATCTCCTCACTGCGTCGAAGTACGGTCTATTCTCTTACAAAACGTAGGGTCTAGACAGTGCTTTCCCGGGGATAAAAAATCCCCATAACAGAGGAGTAAGATCCTCCCTCCTCCAACAGAGCTACCCGTTGGCCGTGGTAGCGACCCGTGATGCTTAAGGACGGAATCCTGATGGAGCAGTCCATGATATGCAAACATCCCACTTTGGTCCTTACTTAGGCTAGGCGGACGTTCGGAGGGGCCCCCTCTGATCAATCGGCTCCACATTTCCCAAACTTCCAGAACTGTAACCTCACCATCATTTTGTATTTAACGTCATACCCAGGATATGAAGACCCTCAGCCACCGCCTTCTAGTACCCATATGATAAAAATGGTTGGGGCTTGCCATAAGGGCAATAAGTTCAGGACAATAATATAGGTGCTAGGGCTTGACGTGACCAGAAGATTGATCGGAGGGGGTCTCTCCGAACGCCCGTCTAGCTTAAATAAGGACCAAAGTGGAGTGTTGCATCCACCAGGATTCCGTCCTTAAGCATCACGGGGCACCACCAACGGCAAACACTGTGCTTGCTCGACTTAGAATATGCCGATTGCATCATCCGTATAGGGTTAAGACCTCCGCCCCCCCCCCCCAAAAAAAAAAATGAAATCGAGGTGCCCTGATTATGAGAGTCAACTGCATTTTTGTAGTCCTTCAATTCCATGGCTACATTTTCCGCCTTGATTTTATCTCCTTTCAAACATGCTGATCTCTATATAATAGGTCACGTGATCCTCTACTTCCTTAGCAACGTTATAATCTGTTCTCCAGGAAATAGACGACATTTGTGCGCAAATTCGACAAATGTATTTCTAAAAAGCTATTTATAAAACTTTGACAGAAAGAAATAATTTGAATAGCAAAACATTATTTGACGTCACATTGCATCCGGTATATTTAGAAGAGTTATCATAAAGAAACATAGATTTGGCGTTTCTTAGTGACGTTTATTTTAATATTCTGACGTACACAAAGCAAATTTCCTCTTCAATACACATTAATGCTTCTTGTTATATTTAAAATATAAAATGAAAAATGTAAAAATGGCTTTATCTAAAAAAAAAATATCACAAGAAAGAAAAATTTGGGAGAATCCCCGTAGCGTTGTGAAAAGAAAAAAATATTCTTAAGACTTCATCGATGATCAGTTGATTTATACTAGTATATATATATATATATATATATATTATATATATATATATATATATATATATATGTGTGTGGTGTGTGTGGTGTGTGTGTGTGTGTGTGTGAGAAAGGAAGTGAATCCGACGGTATGTAATATATCAAGGAAAATGAAAAACACAGGTTTAAATGGGTTAAGTGGTGAGTTTCGCTGCAGTGTTTCGATCTATTAATTAGATCATCTTCAGGGCATAAGATAAGAAATTATTTATCACAGAATATATATATATATATAAATTATTTTATCACAGAATTATTTATCACAGAATATGTATATATATAAACTATTGAAAAAAACAAATAAATTAAAGGTGGATTTACAGAAAGCCGACGCTATGCCTTTCGGTTTTAATCAAACCATCAATGAGGCTGAAAATTATGAATAATGTGAAATAATAAATCACAGTTAAAAAAAAAAAAATACTACGTATAGCCGATAATAGCAGCTCGGAATCGCTTAGTCTATCTGAATTCTGAATATGTAATTTGTATGTGTTTTTATAGATTAAATTATTTTTTACAGCGAGTTTGTCCATATTCTTAAATTGTACAGTACACTCATTTTAATTTTAATTTTTGTAATGCATAAAAATTGTAGAAAATCAAAATGCACGCTTTACGGTTACATTATTTAAAAAAATTTTTAATCGTAAATAACAGTATCATGAAAATCAGTTTACGTCGTAAGTACGGTTACATATTTGTATAAATTAAACTAAGATTTTCATTCGAATAAAATGACTTTTAATTCTTTAATTTATTTATTTAATTTTTATTGTTAGAGTTTTAAAGGGTTAAAAATAACAATAAGATTGACGAATTTCCTTAGAACTGTTTTTCTTTTGGTTCGTTAACTAATTATTTTCTCAAACCACGATAAAACAAAAACAAAGGTTACTAATACGGACACAATCCGGTGTTTTATCTTTAGTCGAAGGCCCGACTGGAGATAAGTAGTCAATTATTTGTAAGACGAAATTTATTTCAAGTTTATCCGACAATATCCAGTTATTGGAACATTTCAAAAAATTTTATATGTAAGTACGAAAAATTGTAAGCGCTTTGTTTATCAAAATGACATGATTCGTTAGTAAATTACCCGAAAAGTTGATAAAACAAAACAACTAACAACCAACATTTAAATTATTATTCAAAATACAATTTAAAATATTCCTCAGAATTTGCCTTACAAATTAAATTTTAAGTTTTATGATTTTACTCTTTATTGTGAAGTCAATAAACATCGCTGAGTTTATAGTGCACTTTTCAGTTCTGAAAAATTGGCATGTTTAAATAGAGATTTCATAGGTGACATTTGAACTTTTATGAAAATTGATGTTTTGTAATTAATACAAATTTTGTAATAAAACTTAATTTTAACTAGGGGGGGGTTAGGGGTTAGGGTTAGGGGTTGGGGTTAGTTTAATGGAAAATAAATAAATAATTTGGGTTCCGTTCAAGCGGTTCCGATATGGGGGATCAATTTACTATAAACTTATACGAGGAAATGAGCACCCGTGAATACTCAAATAATAAAGAACTTTTAAGAATTTTTTTTTCAATCTGATAGATTGGTGTGTAATCGATAATAATCAACTGAAGGAAAAAAATAGATGGTGGGGGGAGTCCAGATAATCAGGTCCACCAAAACGTTTTTAAACAATGTTTTTTAAAATACTAGGTACCACCAATTTAACCCTGTGAAATTTACCCCCCCCCTATATTTAACACTATGAAACTTGCAGAAAAATTAATATTTTCTTGAAAAATTTTTTTCCATTTGAAAGAAAAAACATTAAATAAACTCCTGATGATTTTTTAACTTTTTTTCAGCTTACGGAAATAATGAAAATTATGATTGAAAAACGTTTTCATTTTTGCACTGTTAAATCAACTGAAAATTAACGTAGCTAAAAACAAGTTACGATAAGAGTTTTTTAAATTCTATGAAAAATCAATTAATTATAAATAATAACAAAATATTTCCGTTTTATTCAAGATGGCCTAAACTGATCAATTGGTGGTCCCTATAATACTATCTTAGGTTTTAGCAAAATAGATATTGCAATACGAAGAATTTAAATTTTCGATTCTCAGCTTCTTTTTAAACTCAACATGCAATTAAGAACTAAATGTGAATTGTTGTCATGTACAAAAAATTTAAAACAATAACAAACAATATACAAACGAATACTTTCAATTTGTTGTATAATAATATGAAATAATTTTAAACTATAAAACAGAAAATACAAATCCTGAAATATACAAATTCTCAATGATTTTAGTTTCAAGAATTATTTCCTCTTACCCCCTCTCTAACTACTGTCTTCCACTTTCTCTCTCACTCCCTGGTGATCCAAATTTCATTTTAGTCCGGTCATGGACCGGGTACTTTAGCTAGTATATATATGATGGCTGTCAACTCGTTTTCGAGTAAGACCATTTCCATATATATTATATATATATATATATATATATATATTAGTTATCAATAAAGAGTGGTCAATATTAATAATAGAGCATGTATATTCAAGGGTAGCATGGAATTTTCTTTGGAGAAATGTGTAGATGCGTCTGGATCGAGTGATAACTCCGGAGGAACTGCATAAGAGTTCAAAATTAACCGCCAAAATCTAATGACGTAGTTGATTTTGAATTACTAGTTTTAATGATTTGTCTTATGTATTTAGGTATCTGTTTCATTAAGAAACATAAATTTGACGTATCTTAGCGACTTTTCTTTCTTTTTTAATATTATGACGTACACAAGGAAAATTATTCTCTTAAATGCACATTCCTGTTGTATTTAAAACATAAATAAAAAACATTTACTATACACCATAGTTTATTTTTACTTTAGCGGCTGATGTCAGGTATAACAGAATCCCAATTTTTTACCGACCACCCACTAAGGACACCCACTCCCATATTAGAGGCACTGACCGGCTTGCTTTCAAACAACAAAGTGCGGAAGACAGTCGGCGGGCCTACACAATAGCTGAGAGAAAGGGGAAAACCAAAATGACCCACAATTTTTGTTTTGTTTACATGTGTTTTTCAGTTTCTTGGGGTTTTTATTTTCAATTTTTTCCCATCCCCTCTATCGCCAATCATCAATATTGGGAAATCTTTAAGTAGGATACATGCATAGAGCGAATGGGGTATTTTGGTGAAAGGGAGCTGCGCAAGGAGAGAATGCAAGAATTTTATTTTTATTTTTGAATGAATCGGTAGTGAGCCTAGCTAGATAGATCCGTGTAGTGATATGACCAGTTTTATCACCTCTCCCCCAAAACCAAACTTCCGGCTACATGCCGAGTTGTGTGCACATGCGCTGTATCTCATTTCCGAATAAATAAAAAGTTTGTTTGGAGTGAGTGCACGTATGTGCTCACTTCAAAATAATCAGGTATTGAGAATAGAAATTTCCTACTCCTAAAAAGTACTAAAGTGAATAATTATGTTGAAATTAAAACAGCCGTTATGAGCTATTTAATATATCTTATTATAATGGAGATTGTGTGTTTTTCTGTCTGTAACCGAAACTATATTACTACTCAAATCATAATTCTCTTAGTTATTTACATCACATTCTCCATGATTTTATTTAAACCTCAATTATTAATAAAATTGTTTTACATCATTAAGACTGTTGACCATATCTACATACGAATAACATGCAATTATATTTATATATACAACAAAACAGCGCTTTACAGTGTGAAGGGGAAGGCTAATTTGCATATTGATATTAAAAAATCGAATTTAATAAATATGTGCTCAGTGTTATTGATTTCTAACTGTTTGGTTTTATTTTAATGAATATAAGCAAAAATCTCTTCAATAAATCTTAAATGAAATCCATTAACAAGAAAAAATAACTGTAAGTTTATTCTTACTTCCTATTTTAACTAAATACTTAAAGTAGAAAAATAGCAATGAAAGACGAGAGTGATGGAAGAGTAAGTTTCAGTTGTTCTATGTTTCAAATCTTTTGATCTGCATTCTTATTTAGTTTCATTAGCCTTTCTAATTTTATATAATATCTTATTACATTCAAACTTAAATACTTGCACCCGGAGGGTGCATATATTTGCTAGTAATGATAATCATATTATGATATTATGTACATATTATGTATATATATATATATATATATATATATATAATATATTAATATATATATATATATATATATATATATATATATATATATTATATACATATTATGTTGCAAGCAAAACAAATCATGTTTCATTAAATAAGGATTAAGTCGTCAGACATTGTTTCGGTACAAATGCATTGTTACTACCCACTAGACCCCCCCTCCAAAAAAAAAAAAAATTATCTTATAATGCCACCAGAATCTGCTGCTATACATCGGAATGCCTAATCAAGATACACCTACTTCGTATAGTCCTTTGTTGTAGTGACAACTTTCCGGTAACGACGCGTTTATTTAATTATGTGAGGTTTGAATTATCTGACAAGATGACAGGTCATTACACTGAACGACAAGAGAATCACCGTAAGATTCACGTGCAAAGACAGTGTGCATACTCTTAATAATGAATTGTTAATTCAGTGATGTTAATTGAATTCAATGAGAAGATGATAACATCATTGAAATGTTGAGATAACAAGTTCTATGAACTTGAAGTTTTTAAACCGGTATGGTTTTTGAAAAATTAGTTGATTGAACTTGAACCGATAACCAAAGAACCCCCCTCTCCCCTCTCTCTCTCTCTCTCTTCTCTCTCTCTCTCTCTCTCTCTCTCTCTCTCTCTCTCTATGATCTATTAATTATAATAAATATATATTTTATCATAATGATAATATTTGTTGGGGAAAAAGTTAGGGGTCTACCATGGTTTCGATCCAAATGGTGTTTTAAATATATTGGGCACCTTTGAATTATTTACTGATGTCACTACAACGGAAACGTTAAAGCGGCAATTCGATACATATATATATATATATATATATATATATGTGTGTGGGGGGGGGGTAGGGTTAAGGGCCGGTTTAGCTCAGTCGGTAGAGCACCCGACAAAGAATCACAGAGGACAGAGATTGATACCAACAGGGATCTGTGCGGTAAAGGGAGGAGTTATTGACGTGTGGCGCTCCGCCTCAGACACCGAAAACATTCTCCTTGGTTTAGCACTAATAAAAAGGGGATAGCCTCCCTCTCTGTCTGGCTGATACTGACTTTCTTCTATTTCTTCTGCTGACCATGTTGTTTTCTCTTGTTAGTGACATCTTATCAGGTCTGTAACGTATGTTCTATCTCTGTCTTTCTCAATCTCTCTCTTTCTCTCCTCCCTTTCTCCCCCCTCTCTCTCACTCTGTCCCTCTCTGTCTCTGTCCTCTCTGTCTCTATCTGTCTGTCTCTGCTTCCAGCTTAGTAGTTAATTTAGTAACACCGAGACATATTATTTTTGGTGTACACATCCTTATTTTCCGATCCCATAAAACTCACGCGTGTGTTAGAGAAAAAGCACAGACAACTATTACGTGTCTGAACACGAGGGCGGCTTCGTCGAATCTCAAACTTTCCCATAGACTGGCCTGGTCACGTGATTCGACCAACCAATCAGCGAACCCCGTTCCAGGTCATATATCAAAAGAGAAATTTAAGATGATTTGGCGCCTTTTTAAAAGTTTTGATAAGCTAATGTAAGTACAGTAACCAATTGATACATTGTTTCTAACTCTCGAAACACCATTGGTTACTTCATTTTCGTCTTGTGATTTTATTACTTTATCCCTGCAAATAACCAATTATTGTTATTACATTAAGTCAATAAATCCTTGACGTAAATGTCAATAAAACAGGGCCCCCTCAGATTTCCCTTCATTTTTAATTCTATCCAAGTTCTCCCCAAATTTATGACACCCCAGGATGTTGAGGCCCTGGGCAATCGCCTAGTTCACCTAAACGGTAACGCCGGCCCTGTAAACAGCTGGTGTAATGGTTAGAGTCCCCGCCTGTCAGCTTGACAGTCAGGGTTCGACTCACACATAAAGCAGTCTTCCTGTCTATAGCTCTGCTGATGAGGCCTAATAGGCTGAAATGTACATACAGAGATTGATTTTTCTCGATTTGTCTAACCTTACATTTGAATAGTTATGCTCACCTAATGCATTAATTATTAATTAATTAATTCTCAAAATTAGGTATGACTTCAATTAAGCACATATTCTCCCAAATATATATATATAAATAAGTCATCCACAGACACTGTGTTTAGGTGTTTCACACCTCTTCAGCGTGACTAGACACAACAACCTATGGTCAGGATCGAAATTATTATACAGTGGAGGTTTCAGATCGAAGTCTAGTTCCCAATTTAGATTTTTTTTTATTCAGACTCGTAAAGTGTTGACCGGTGTCCAGGTAAATAGATAAGATACCAACAATTTAGCCATAGCTAGATTGATATTTTTATCGAAAGACAGTGTTCGATCGATCGATAGAGAAGATAGGTTGTCCGGCAATTAAACATTTGAAAGGACATCTTCGCACTTGACTGGACCGTCTGATTGTTGTTCGGCGTCGATGTTTATTGAGTGTTACTCACGCTTTCCTCTCCGGCCTTCTGCTAATTACAACCCCAGAAGACCTTAATTGCCTTTGATGGGCTTAACAACCTGAAGCGATTGACCGGACACAGCTTTAATGTCGGACAGTAACGCGACTTTCCGTTAGGTCCGACCTAACTTCCGCTGTCGACTTACAAAGCGCGCCACTAAAGTTCGGAGGCGGGGGGGCGGTGGCGTAGAAGACGACTCACCAGTTTATTCATTCATATGACGTACTGGCAATCGAACATAGTCTGAATTATTAAATACGTTGGCTAAAGTTACAAGAACCGGTTTGAATTTTGAGAGAGAGAGAGAGAGAGAGAGAGAGAGAGAGAGAGAGAGAGAGAGAGAGAGAGAGAGAGAGAGAGAGAGAGTAGAAACAGACAAGAGAGAGAGGGAGAGGGAGAGGGAGAGAGATGGGAACAGACTGATAGATAGATAGATAGATAGATGTGAACAGATTGATATATATATATATATATTATATATATATATATATATATAATATTTAGATGTTAACAGACTGATATATATATATATATATATATATATATGTATATATATATATATATATATATATATATATATATATAGATAGATAGATAGGCAGATCGATAGTTCGATAGATAGATAGTAATTGATTGATAGATAGATGTATACAGACCTAGAGAGATATATAGATAATTAGAGGTGAACAAACTGATATAGAAATATAGAGAGATAGAGAGATAAATAGATAGATATATGTGAACAAACTGATATATATATATATATATATATAATATATATATATATATATATATATATATATATGTGTGTGTGTGTGTGTGTGTGTGTGTGTGTGTGTGAACAGAGATACAGAGATAGATATAACATACTAAGGTAGATATATGTAAACGGAATGACATCGATCGATCGACATATGCCTATATATATATATATATATATATATATATATATAACCGTTGAGAGGAAGGCCCAGAAACAGTGCACATTCTCTCCTGATGATTCCATGCATTTGTAAACATCATTTGTTTTTCAATATATCAAATTCACACTGTCGGATTAATTTCCTTTTATTCCCCCCACATATATATATATATATATATATATATATATATGTGTGTGTGTGTGTGTGTGTGTGTGTGTGTGTGTGTGTGTGTGTGTGTGTGTTTTCGCATTGACCAATCACGTCATTAACATTCAATTTGAACGCTCATCAATTATGAACCTTTTCTACATATTTTCCAAACTCAACTCATTCGAAAACATCCATTATCTTTTTAAAAACAAAAACCTTTTTTCCTTACTTGTTTCATATTGTTCAGAAGAAGTTTTCTATTTAAACCAAACGTCGACATTACGACCAATAATAAACTTCCATCCAGTGTAATATCACTTATCTGTCTACATTTTTCCACAGACTTAGATAAATATGAAATTGGGATTGTAAGATCAGACTTAGATGATAGATAGTTAGATGGATAGATAAATAGATAGATACGAAATGAATGAGTTAGATTAAAACTTAAATAAAGAAATTTCTCGCTGTATCAGCCAGTCCTAAGTACATAAGCTTGATAATGGCTTATGGTATATGTTTGTTAAGAAGAACCTTTTTCCAATATATATATATATATATATATATATATATATATATATATATATAAGTAAAAATAAGTAAAGTCGTCGGGGCGGCCTAAAGTCGGTATCAGCCAATCAGCGAGGGAGTCTATCACCTTTTCATCAATGCTAGACCAAGGAGATTGTTTTTGGCATCTGAAGTGGAGCGCCACACCTACCATTAGCTCCTTACTTTACCGCACAGATCCCTGTGCTACTCATACGCTGAGTTGGCGAGGACCGGAATCGAACTAGGAGCCTTGTGGTTTCTAGCCGAACGCTCTACCGACTGAGCTATCCCGACTGATCTATCTAATTAATTTAATATATTTTATTTTATTTTACAACTGAAAAAAGCTAAATAAATAAATTCTTCTATTTGACCGTTTTTTAAATTTATTTTGAATTCAAGATAGTTACAATGTAGCAAAATTCACCGGAAGTTAACCAGGCAAGATTAGATATATATATATAAAAAATAAAAACCCATTCTCAACAGATATTACAAAGGTTAGAGACGAATTTTATCTTCTCTAATAATTTATAGAATAATTATATTAACTTGATGCTTTAAAGGCGTCTAATAATAGATGAGAAAAACTTTCTATCAGGGACCCCGCTCTCAAAAAGTGTTTTAATACTTTTGAGAAGGGTCCCTTGGAAAAGATTTTTCATTTATCCCCCACATTTCATTCATTTTATTTCATTCCTTTTACCATTAATTTTTAACTATATATATATATATATATATATATATATATATATATATACGTGGGTGAGTCAAAAAGTAATTCCATTTTGTTTAGGACAGGTATAATTATTAACACAGAAACATGTATCATACATGAAAAAGAAGTTGGTCATCTGTGGATCATATCCCTACTTCCCCACATAGTCACCGTTTCTCTCAATAGCAATGTTCTACCTTCGAATAAGAGCATATATCTCTGTCCTGTAAAATTCGGTTGACTGTTCTTTAGCCACTTCTTCACTACAGATTTCACTTCCTCGACATTGGAATAATGTTTGCCTCTCAAACCCCTTTTTCATGGGGAACAGCTTCATAACTGTAAAGCCAGCATGTTTATCATTGGAGCAATCACGACTGCTCCTATACTTTATTCAAGAAATGAGATTACGACAAGGCGTTGTCTGAAAACTCTTACCTAAAATCAATAATTGTCTTTTGTTTAACGAAAGTAATTATTCTATAGTGAAAAAAAACAAGCAACATCGAGCCAGAAAATTATGAATGACAAATAATTTGTTCAAACTAGCTGACATTTTAAAAATCTTATCGATTTTATATTTTATTCTCTTTATTTGTTCTCTGCGATAAGATAATGATGACATTATATAAGGCAAATTATGTTATTGGATAGTATTCATTATTTCTTACTTGTTTATGTTTTAAAAATACTGAACATCGTCATTATTCCCTTCAAAATGTTCACTTGTGCCCTGGTTAACAGTATGTAACACAAATGTTGTTCCTGGATATTATACATTATTTCTTTATTGCTTGTGTTTTAAAGGTACAGAAAATATCCATTTTTTCTTTAAAATGTTGGTATTTTTACTCTGGATAATGAAATTTCGTCATGTTATACCTAGATTAAGGAATTACGATAATTATACGAGGGTTAGTCAAAAAGTAATGCGATTTTTTTAGGTCAGGTATAATTACCAGCACAGGAACATGTATCATACATCAAAATGAAGCTGGTCCTCCGTGGATCAAATCCATACTTCTCCACATAGTCAGCGTTTCTCTCAATAACAATGAGCCATCTTCCAGTGAGAGCATGTATCCCAAGTTCGTAAAATTCTGTTGACTGTTCTTTGAGCCACTTCTTCACTACCGATTTCACTTCTTCATCTTTAGAATAATGTTAGCCTCTCTTTGACACCATGAAATAGTATTTGAGAGGCAAACATTATTCCAAGTAGAGATGTGATCCACAGAGAGCCAGCTTCATTTTGATGTATGGTACATGTTCCTGTGTTGGTAATTATACCTGTGCTAAACAAAATGGCATTTCTTTTTTTACTTACTCTCGTATATTTATATTCATATTTTTTACTTCAATGACACAGTCCATTATGGTAACCACTATGCCACGGGGATTTCCCACTCATCCAGGATTTAAAGTCGAGTCTACTGTAACGTAGCGGCGTCGTCACGGTACCAAATAGATATATCTGTTGCGTAGTGCCTTTTCTTTGACGGCACTAAATATCTATACGTTGTATACTTCTTACGTCTTACTCTGGTCTATTCTTCCGGCCGTCTTCTGATCGTCTAGTCTTCTATCTTGGTCTGGTCTTTCTTATATGGGTTCCGTGTCTGGTTCTGCTGGGGACCATTTCTTATCAGAAGCCTTGTGTCATTGTTAGCTTTTAGTAATAACAACAAGACTTCGATTTACTTTTGATGTTACTTTATTCCGGATCCCAGACCAGACAACCATGCAGTGAGCTCACATCTTGCTAGCTTCTAACTCTGCAACTAACTAACTGCAACTGACACTGCAACTCCCTAATAACTGAGTTGCTTACACCTTAAACCGGAAGGGGCTTTCTAATCGCTTTCGATTCTCACGATCATCCAGAACGCAAGGTGAGAGTGAGGTGCATTGTCACTCACTCTCAAGGCCATCAGCTGTACTGATCGCCAAAGGATTTCACTGCATGGTTGTCTGGTCTGGGGATCCGGTAAGTAACATCAAAAGTAAATCGAAGTCTTGTTGTTATTACTAAAAGCTAACAATGAACACAAGGCTTCTGATAAGAAATGGTCCCCAGCAGAACCAGACACGGAACCCATATAAGAAAGACCAGACCAAGACTAGAAGACTAGACGATCAGAAGACGGCCGGAAGAATAGACAGAGTAAGACGTAAGAAGTATACAACGTATAGATATTTAGTGCGTCAAAGAAAAGGCACTAACGCACACAGATATATCTATTGGTACGTGACGACGCCGCTACGTTACAGTTAGACTCGACTTTAAATCCTGATGAGTGGGAAATCCCCGTGCATAGTGGTTACCATAATGGACTGTGTCATTGAGTAAATATGAATATAAATATACGAGAGTAAGTAAAAAAGAAATGCCATTTTGTTTAGCACAGGTATAATACCACAAGGAACATGTACCATACATCAAAATGAAGCTGGCTCTCTGTGGATCACATCTCTACTTGGAATAATGTTTGCCTCTCAAATACTATTCATGGTGTCAAAGAGAGGCTAAACATTATTCTAAGATGAAGAAGTGAAATCGGTAGTGAAGAAGTGGCTCAAAGAACAGTCAACAGAATTTTACGAACTTGGGATACATGCTCTCACTGGAAGATGGTCTCATTGTTATTGAGAGAAACGCTGACTATGTGGAGAGTATGGATTTGATCCACGGAGGACCAGCTTCATTTTGATGTATGATACATGTTCCTGTGCTGGTAATTATACCTGACCTAAAAAATCGCATTTTTTGACTAACCTCGTATAATTATCGTAATTCCTTAATCTAGGTATAACATGACGAAATTTCATTATCCAGAGTAAAATACCAACATTTTAAGAAAAAATGGATATTTTCTGTACTTTAAAACACAAGCAATAAAGAAATAATGTATAATATCCAGGAACAACATTTGTGTTACATACTGTTAACCAGGGCAAAAGTGAACCATTTTGAAGGGAATAATGACGATGTTCAGTATTTTTAAAACATAAAACAAGTAAGAATAATGAATACTATCCAATAACATAATTTGCCTTATATAATGTCATCATTATCTTATCGCAGAGACAAATAAAGAGAATAAAATATAAATCGATAAGAATTTTTAAATGTCAGCTAGTTTGAACAAATTATTTGTCATTCATAATTTTCTGGCTCGATGTTGCTTGTTTTTTTTCACTATAGAATAATTACTTTCGTTAAACAAAAGACAATTAATTGATTTTAGGTAAGAGTTTTCAGACAACGCCTTGTCGTAATCTCATTTCTTGAATAAAGTATAGGAGCAGTCGTGATTGCTCCAATGATAAACATGCTGGCTTTACAGTTATGAAGCTGTTCCCCATGAAAAAGGGGTTTGAGAGGCAAACATTATTCCAATGTCGAGGAAGTGAAATCTGTAGTGAAGAAGTGGCTAAAGAACAGTCAACCGAATTTTACAGGACAGAGATATATGCTCTTTTCGAAGGTAGAACATTGCTATTGAGAGAAACGGTGACTATGTGGGGAAGTAGGGATATGATCCACAGATGACCAACTTCTTTTTCATGTTATGATACATGTTTCTGTGTTAATAATTATACTGTCTAAACAAAATGGAATTACTTTTTTGACTCACCCACGTATATATATATATAATATATATAATATATTATATATATTAGTTAAAAATTAATGGTAAAAGGAATGAAATAAAATGAATGAAATGTGGGGGATAAATGAAAAATCTTTTCCAAGGGACCCTTCTCAAAAGTATTAAAACACTTTTGAGAGCGGGTCCCTGATAGAAAGTTTTTCTCATCTATTATTAGACGCCTTTAAAGCATCAAGTTAATATAATTATTCTATAAATTATTAGAGAGATAAAATTCGTCTCTAACCTTTGTAATATCTGTTGAGAATGGGTTTTTATTTTTATATATATATATCTAATCTTGCCTGGTTAACTTCCGGTGAATTTTGCTACATTGTAACTATCTTGAATTCAATAAATTTAAAAAACGGTCAAATAGAAGAATTTATTTAATTTAGCTTTTTTCAGTTGTAAAATAAAATAAATATATTAAATTAATTAGATAGATCAGTCGGGATAGCTCAGTCGTAGAGCGTTCGGCTAGAACCACAAGGCTCCTAGTTCGATTCCGGTCCTCGCAAACTCAGCGTATGAAGTAGCACAGGGATCTGTGCGGTAAAGTAAAGGAGCTAAATGGTAGGTGTGGCGCTCCACTTCAGATGCAAAAACAATCTCCTTGGTCTAGCATTGATGAAAAGGTGATAGACTCCCTCGCTGATTGGCTGATACCCGACTTTAGGCCGCCCCGACGAACTTTTACTTATTTTTACTTATATTTATATATAATATATATATATATATATATATATATATATTGGAAAAGGTTCTTCTTAACAAACATATACCATAAGCCATTATCAAGCTTATGTACTTAGGACTGGCTGATACAGCGAGAAATTTCTTTATTTAAGTTTTAATCTAACTCATTCATTTCGTATCTATCTATTTATCTATCCATCTAACTATCTATCATCTAAGTCTGATCTTACCATCCCAATTTCATATTTATCTAAGTCTGTGGAAAAATGTAGACAGATAAGTGATATTACAACTGGATGGAAGTTTATTATTGGTCGTAATGTCGACGTTTGGTTTAAATAGAAAACTTCTTCTGAACAATATGAAACAAGTAAGGAAAAAAGGTTTTTTTTTTTTAAAAATAATGGATGTTTTCGAATGAGTTGAGTTTGGACAAATATGTAGAAAAGGTTCATATTGATGAGCGTTCAATTGAATGTTAATGACGTGATTGGTCAATGCGAAAACACACACACACACACACACACACACACACACACACACACACACACACAATATATATTATATATATATATATATATATATATTGGGGGGAATAAAAGGAAAATTAATTCGACAGTGTGAATTTGGATATATTGAAAAAACAAATGATGTTTACAAATGCATGGAATCATCAGGAGAGAATGTGCACTGTTTCTGGGCCTTCCTCTCAACGGTTATATATTATATATATATATTATATATATATATATTAGGCATATGTCGATCGATCGATGTCATTCCGTTTACATATTCTACCTTAGTATGTTTATATCTATCTCTGTATCTCTGTTCACACACACACACACACACACACACACACACACACATAATATATATAATATATATATATATATATATATATATATATATATATATATATATCAGTTTGTTCACATATATCTATCTATTATCTCTCTATCTCTCTATATTCTATATCAGTTTGTTCACCTCTAATTATCTATAATTCTCTCTAGGTCTGTATACATCTATCTATCAATCAATTACTATCTATTCTATCGACTATCGATCTGCCTATCTATCTATCTATATATATATATATATATATATATATATATATACATATATATATATATATATAATATATAATATCAGTCTGTTAACATCTAAATAAATTTATATATTATATATATATATATATATATATATAATATATATATCAATCTGTTCACATCTATCTATCTATCTATCTTCAGTCTGTTCCCATCTCTCTCTCCTCTCCCTTCTCCTCTCTCTCTTTGTCTGTTTCTACTCTCTCTCTCTCTCTCTCTCTCTCTCTCTCTCTCTCTCTCTCTCTCTCTCTCTCTCTCTCTCTCTCTCTCTCAAAATTCAAACGGTTTTGTAACTTTAGCCAACGTATTTAATAATTCAGACTATGTTCGATTGCAGTACGTCATATGAATGAATAAACTGGTGAGTCGTCTTCTACGCCACCGCCCCCCGCTCCGAACTTTAGTGGCGCGCTTTGTAAGTCGACAGCGAAGTTAGGTCGGACCTAACGGAAAGTCGCGTTACTGTCCGACATTAAAGCTGTGTCCGGTCAATCGCTTCAGGTTGTTAAGCCATCAAAGGCAATTAAGGTCTTCTGGGGTTTGTAATTAGCAGAAGGCCGGAGAGGAAAGCGTGAGTAACACTCAATAAATCGACGCCGAACAACAATCAGACGGTCCAGTCAAGTGCGAAGATGTCCTTCAAATGTTTAAAATTGCCGGACAACCTATCTTCTCTATCGATCGATCGAAACATGTCTTTCGATAAAAATATCATCTAGCTATGGCTAAAGTTTTGTTGGTATCTTATCTATTTACCTGGACACCGGTCAACACTTTACGAGTCTGAATAAAAAAAATCTAAATTGGGAACTAGACTTCGATCTGAAACCTCCACTGTATAATAATTTCGATCCTGACCATAGGTTGTTGTGTCTAGTCACGCTGAAGAGGTGTGAAACACCTAAACACAGTGTCGTGTGATGACTTATTTTATATATATTATTTGGGAGATATGTGCTTAATTTGAAGTCATACCTAATTTTGAAGAATTATTAATTAATAATTAATGCATTAGGTGAGCATAACTATTCAAATGTAAGGTTAGACATCGAGAAAAATCAATCTCTGTATGTACATTTCAGCCTATTAGGCCTCATCAGCAGAGCTTATAGACAGGAAGACTGCTTTATGTGTGAGTCGAACCTGACTGTCAGCTGACAGGCGGGGACTCTAAACATTACACCAGCTGTTTACAGGGCCGGCGTTACCGTTTAGGTGAACTAGGCGATTGCCCAGGGCCTCAACATCCTGGGGTGTCATAATTTGGGGAGAACTTGGATAGAATTAAAAAATGAAGGAAATCTGAGGGGCCCTGTTTTATTGACATTTACGTCAAGGATTTATTGACTTAATGTAATAACAATAATTGGTTATTTGCAGGATAAAGTAAAAAATCACAAGACGAAAATGAAGTAACCAATGGGTTTCGAGAGTTTTAGAAACAATGTATCAATTGGTTACTGTACTTACATTAGCTTATCAAAACTTTTAAAAAGGCGCCAAATCATCTTAAATTTCTCTTTTGATATATGACCTGGAACGGGGTTCGCTGATTGGTTGGTCGAATCACGTGACCAGGCCAGTCTATGGGAAAGTTTGAGATTCGACGAAGCCGCCCTCGTGTTCAGACACGTAATAGTTGTCTGTGCTTTTTTCTCTAACACACGCGTGAGTTTTATGGGATCGGAAAATAAGGATGTGTACACCAAAAATAATATGTCTCGGTGTTACTAAATTTAACTAATAAGCTGGAAGCAGAGACAGACAGATAGAGACAGAGAGGGACAGAGACAGAGAGGGACAGAGTGAGAGAGGAGGGGAGAAAGGGAGGAGAAAAGAGAGAGATTGAGAAAGACAGAGATAGAACATACGTTACAGACCTGATAAGATGTCACTAACAAGAGAAAACAACATGGTCAGCAAAAGAAATAGAAGAAAGTCAGTATCAGCCAGACAGAGAGGGAGGGCTATCCCCTTTTTATTAGTGCTAAACCAAGGAGAATGTTTTCGTGTCTGAGGCGGAGCGCCAACGTCAATAACTCCTCCTTTACCGCACAGATCCCTGTTGGTCAATCTCTGTCCTCTGTGATTCTTTGTCGGTGCTCTACCGACTGAAGCTAAACCGGCCCTTAACCCTCCCCCCCCACAACACATTATATATATATATATATATATATATATGGTATCGAATTGCCGCTTTAACGTTTCCGTTGTAGTGACATCAGTAAATAATTCAAAGGTGCCCAATATATTTAAAACACCATTTGATCGAAACCATGGTAGACCCCTAACTTTTTCCCCAACAAACTATTATCATTATGATAAAATATATATTTATTATAATTAATAGATCATAGAGAGAGAGAGAGAGAGAGAGAGAGAGAGAGAGAGAGAGAGATGAGAGAGAGAGAGAGAAGGGGGAGAGGGGTTCTTTGGTTTATCGGTTTCAAGTTCAATCAACTAATTTTTCAAAACCATACCGGTTTAAAAACTTCAAGTTCATAGAACTTGTTTATCTCAACATTTCAATGATGTTATCATCTTCTCATTGAATTCAATTAACATCACTGAATTAACAATTCATTATTAAGAGTATGCACACTGTCTTTGCACGTGAATCTTACGGTGATTTCTGTCGTTCAGTGTAATGACCTGTCATCTTGTCAGATAAATTCAAACCTCACATAATTAAATAACGCGTCGTTACCGGAAAGTTGTCACTACAACAAAGGACTATACGAAGTAGGGTGTATCTTTGATAGGCATTCGATGTATGCAGCAGATTCTGGTGGCATTATAAGATAATTTTTTTTTTTTTGGAGGGGGGGTCTAGTGGGTAGTAACAATGCATTTGTACGAAACAATGTCTGACGACTTAATCCTTATTTAATGAACATGATTTGTTTTGCTTGCAACATAATATGTATATAATATATATATATATATATATATATATATATATATTATATATACATATAATATATATATTATATATATATAATATATACATTATATACATAATATGTACATCAATACTCATTATAGCAAATAATGCACCCTCCGGGTGCAAGTATTTAAGTTTGAATGTAATAAGATATTATATAAAATTAGAAAGGCTAATGAAACTAAATAAGATGCAGATCAAAAGATTTGAAACATAGAACAACTGAAACTTACTCTTCCATCACTCTCGTCTTTCATTGCTATTTTTCTACTTTAAGTATTTAGTTAAAATAGGAAAGAAGAATAAACTTACAGTTATTTTTTCTTGTTAATGGATTTCATTTAAGATTATTGAAGAGATTTTTGCTTATATCATTAAAATAAAACCAACAGTTAGAAATCAATAACACTGAGCACATATTTATTAAATTCGATTTTTTAATATCAATATGCAAATTAGCCTTCCCTTCACACTGTAAAGCGCTGTTTTGTTGTATATATAAATATAATTGCATGTTATTCGTATGTAGATATGGTCACAGTCTTAATGATGTAAAACAATTTTATTAATAATTGAGGTTTAAATAAAATCATGGAGAATGTGATGTAAAATAACTAAGAGAATTATGATTTGAGTAGTAATATGTTTCGGTTACAGAAGAAAAACACACAATCTCCATTTATAATAAGATATATTAAATAGCTCTAAACGGCTGTTTTAATTTCAACATAATTATTCATTTAGTACTTTTTAGGAGTAGGAAATTTCTATTCTCAATACCTGATTATTTTGAAGTGAGCACATACGTGCACTCACTCCAACAAACTTTTATTTATTCGGAAATGAGATACAGCGCATGTGCACACACTCGGCATGTAGCCGGAAGTTTGGTTTTGGGGAGAGGTGATAAAACTGGTCATATCACTACACGGATCTATCTAGCTAGGCTCACTACCGATTCATTCAAAAATAAAAATAAAATTCTTGCATTCTCTCCTTGCGCAGCTCCCTTTCACCAAAAATACCCCATTCGCTCTATGCATGTATCCTACTTAAAGATTTCCCAATATTGATGATTGGCGATAAGAGGGGATGGGAAAAAATTGAAAATAAAAACCCCAAGAAACTGAAAAACACATGTAAACAACAAAATTGTGGGTCATTTTGGTTTCCCCTTTCTCTTCAGCTATTGTGTAGGCCCGCCGCTGTCTTCCGCACTTTGTTGTTTGAAAGCAAGCCGGTCAGTGCCTCTAATATGGGAGTGGGTGTCCTTAGTGGGTGGTCGGTAAATAATTGGGATTCTGTTATACCTGACATCAGGCGCTAAAGTAAAATAAACTATGGTGTATAGTAAATGTTTTTTATTTTGTTTTAAATACAACAGGAATGTGCATTTAAGAGAATAATTTTCCTTGTGTACGTCATAATATTAAAAAAGAAGAAAGTCGCTAAGATACGTCAAATTATGTTTCTTAATGAAACAGATACCTAAATACATAAGACAATCATTAAAACTAGTAATTCAAATCAACTACGTCATTAGATTTTGGCGGTTAATTTTTGAACTCTTATGCAGTTCCTCCGGAGTTATCACTCGATCCAGACGCATCTACACATTTCTCCAAGAAGAAATTCCATGCT
>CM042161.1:91363231-91378231 GCA_023376005.1 Doryteuthis pealeii
GTTCCTATCTATTTATCATTCTGTTTATTTCCATATTGCGTTTAAAACTTTCATTTCTCTTTCATTTTTCTCGCTGTCAAGCAGTGTATCTCGGTCCCTCTCCACCGTTATATATATATATATATATATATATAATATATATATATGTGGTGGTGTGTGTATTATATATATATATAATATATATATGATCCCTGTTCGTACATTATCCATTATACTGTTCTTTACTATTTATTAATTATGATCTAGACAGTTTTACAATCTCTCTCACTCTCTCTTCCCCGCCGCTCTTCTCTCTCTCTCTCTCTCCCTCCCTATATCATATATTATACTATTTTATATATAATATATATATATTATATATACATAATATATATTATATTATATTCTTATCTCGCGTACTGTCCGATATCTAGTCTCTCTACTATTTCTCATTTTAGACTCTCTTATATCATCCTACCTATGTATTTCTGTTTATCATATCTAATCTATTTTCGTCTATTCATGCTATATTGGTTACAACTTTTCCATCTCTCTACCCCACTCTCTCCTCTCTCTCTCTCTCTCTCCTCTGTATATAGATAATATAATATATATATATATATAATATATTATATATAGATATATATAATTCTCTGTTTCCATCCTTTGTCTTTATTTCTACTCTCAAATCAATTTGATTACCCGCTCAGGTGGTGTCATCCTAAGCAAGGTAGATTTTGCCGACCATTGCAGAGAATTTCGATTTCACTGGTGCCCATATTCTGATATAATGCGTTGTTTTAGTACGTGGAACTTTGCTTCCTGCCTTACTATACAATGCTCTGCCTTTAGGGACCATAACTCAAAAGCAGAAAGGACTGTCCACCTCGCAAAAGAGCAAGGGTCAAAATGTCAAATTTCCTGAAGCCTAAAGCGCGTTCAAAGGAGGGAATGACGTCTGAACAAGAAAATTTGTGAAATATCCGCCTACAACCTTGCATCTGTTCCTGAGGGCTGCCTAAAAAATCACCCTGTGCCACATTATCAGGTGTAGAAGCAAGGTGATGAGTAAGTAAATACCTTTTGGAGCGATTGAATCCGTTATAGTCTGCCCATACAAAGTTTGTTTTAATCAGAACCCGACAACAAACCAGCAGACACTTCAGCAGTTTTATATAAAGAGACAAATAAAAGTTTACATAATACTAGTGTGTGATTTGCATATTGCTTTCACACACCGGTTTAATAATAATATTTGTGTTATGATCTCTAATATTATTGTTTTATTCTCCAGAGCATGAAATCACCGTTGATGATTTTATATAGGAACCAATT
This sequence comes from Doryteuthis pealeii, assembly GCA_023376005.1. NCBI lineage: Eukaryota > Metazoa > Mollusca > Cephalopoda > Myopsida > Loliginidae > Doryteuthis > Doryteuthis pealeii. The sequence continues at coordinate 91,364,546 of CM042161.1, forward strand.
AATTAGAATTAGAGATGAGTATGTAATCTTTTTATATGGCGTTCTGTATCTAATTTCGTTATCTTTCCAATTCAATATATTGATTACATTAAAGCACGCCTTTTATAAATCCCTTTTTTCTGTTCCTACTTTTTGACATCAACTTTCTTTTAAATTTCAGTTTTCATCCTTCTACCTTAATGATACAATATTTTTCATTGGTCTTCATCATTCATTTTATTGTTTATAATAATAGATTAACATCTCCTCTGGCCTCCTATACACTTCTGAGTATTCCAACCGGACTCAGTTCTTCCTCTGATTTCCAATTCCTCAAGTCTTTTTCCAAACCCTTTCGGACTATCCCGAGAGCACTAACTACAACACAGTTTTTTCAATCGTCTCGCAAGGTCTAAGTATTTGTCTATCTTAGGAAATGGATACGGTGAGACAAGTTCAAATCCTGGACGAGAAAGCTTGCATTTCAAATAGCGCTAATATCCTTGAACAATTCTGAGCTCAGATTAGCAAAATACCAACATTTTTAAAATTCTCTTAGCCCAAAGAAATCGGCAGAAAATTAACCTCGAGCTTAATATTAATAAGATTTGGCAATGAACGTCTGCTTTCCAACATACCCCACTCAAAGCACGCGCTCAAAGCAAAAGGCAAAAAGGATTCTTTGTAAACAATTATTACCCCAAGTATATGGATTCAATAGATTGATTTCAACGGCATGTCAACCCGTCTAGGATTATTTTATACCAAGAGGTAAGGGAATCGCATTCATTGTTCATATTTTTTTCGTATTTCTTAAATATATCTTCTTTAAGATATATTCTAACACGATCATATGAAACACAAATCATTTTTAAATATTTGACTCACAGATATTATGCTTATAAGTTCTGGCAATCTGGTTTGGAATAGACCTGGGGTAATGAAAACGAAAGGGTACTCTGCACTCCCCAGATCTCCAGAACTGGATCCTCACCATCAACTACGGGTCTGAAAGGACAAGGATCAAATTCATTTCCTGGAGCTTAAAGTGCTTCCCAAAGGAGGTAATGACATCGGAGTCAGGCAAATTTTAATACTGCCTTCAACCTTGCCTCTGTGCGTGAGGAGGTGTGCCTAAAAATCAATCACAAATCATTTTTTCCAGAACTGGATCCTCACCATCAACTACAGTTTTGTGCCATATCCAGGATACTCCCTTTTTAATGGTCTAGCCCATTGTAGGAGATACAGTCCGCGTATTCTAAACAACTGTAACAACGAAGACTTCCTCAGATGATGACTCTGAGCCAGACATTGCTTCGATGCCCACCTCTCAGGGCATCCCAGCAGTATTTATATATACTAGAAAATATATGCACCCTCGGCGCAAGTATTTAAGTTTAAAGTAATAAAAATATTAGATTAAATCACAAATGCTATTGAAACTAATTAAGAATGCAGATAAAAAGATTTGAAACAGAGGGGAGTATAATCGGAAAAATAGAACAACCGAAACTTACACTTTCATCACTTCCGTCTTCCAATGCGAAATTTTGCTAATTTAACTATTGAGTTAATATAGGAAGTAAAGAATAAAATCAGTTATTTATTTTTCTTAATGAATTTCTTTTAAGATTTATCCACGAGATTTTTGCTCATATTCATTAAGATAAAACCAAACAATTAGAAATCAATGATACTGAGCACATATTTATTAAAATCAAGTTTTTAATATCAATATGCAAATTAGCCTTACCGTTCGAACTGTAAACCGATATTTTGTTGTATATATAAATTCAATTGCATGTCATTAGCATGTAGTTAAGGCCAACAGTATTAATAATGTCAAACAGTTTTATTAGTTATTGGGGTTTAAATAAAAATAAAATCATTGAGAATGTGATGTAAATAACTAAGGAAATTCTGACTTGAGTAGTAGTATACTTTCGGTTACAGACAGAAAAACACACAATCTCCATTATAATAAGATATAATAAATACCCACAAGATGTTATTGATTTTCCCTTACATCGTAGGAATGCCATATCAAGATGCAGCCAATTCGCATACCCCTTCATTTTTACAAAATTCATACATAATAAATATATAATATATAAATTATGATTAAAAATGCGTTTGGCATTAAATTTTAATCTGTAAAATTTTCACATTGCTCTATGCGCGAAAATGTAAAGCAATATTTCAATATTTTTCGAGTAGAAAATTAGATGATAATAAACAAAGGCTAACATCTCATGACTCAGGCGTTGCCAATCATCAGGCCAGACATGTTGAATACTAGTTCATCTAAGGATCGACGTGAAATTCAGAGTTGTGAGTTTATCCTGTTTAATCATTTTCCTATTTAATACTCAAATATTATTGTGCTGAGGTGTGTATATATATTATATATATATATATAATATATATATATATATATATATATATATATATATATATATATATACCATTGGCATAGCGTTCCAGTAAAAGCTAAAACAGTGGCAATCCCACACTATATATACATATATGTATTAATAAGTCATCCACAGATACGTGTTTCGTGAGTATTATTAGTGTTATTCGGACTATTGTCCCCATCTTCATTGTTATTTGTACAACGTTTCGGCAAATAACAATGAAGATGGGGGACAATAGTCCGAATAACACTAATAATACTAATCTTCAAACCTCATCTCAAACATTCAGAGAAACGTGTTTCGTTGTTTCACGCCTCTTCAGTCTGGCTAGACACAACAACTATCCTTGGCTAGGGTCGAACTCCGACTAACTGTTTGCCAGCCTGATATTTTATCCACTCGGCCACTGACAGCTGCTGTAGCGAGGCTGGTGTTTAAACTATTAAATACATAGGGTGACCCAAAAACAACAATTTTTTTTAAAAAGTCAGGCCTGTTTTTTGGTGTGTAATAATATATATATATATATATATATATATATATATATATATATATATATATATTATATATATATATTGAAAATGAATGGAAGTGAATCCGACAGTGTGAAATAAATATTTAGAAAAAACATTTTAACATCATGTGTTTGTTTTTTCTAAATATATATATATATTTATATATATATATATATAGAGAGAGAGTCATTGAAATACGTTCTGTAAAAACGATGATGATGATGATGATGATGAAGATGTTGTACACATGCAAATAAACAACAGCTGTTCGACCAACACAACAGAATGACTCTTGAATCCGACATTGTATCGCTACCAATGCATTATTACCAATAACACAGAAGCCGCCAGCAGTATCTGACAATGCCATAAGACTTTATTGCTTTTCCGTCAAAAGGTGACCACTTCACAGAACCTTTTGTTGTATTTACAACTTTCTAGCAACGAAGCGTTGGTTGGATTTTACGGCATGTCAATCCTTGGGTTATTTTATGCCGAAGACGTTTTTCTTTCATTCAATCTTTTTGGGTATTCAATTATTTAAACTCATTTTTTGATCGATTTAACCCATCGATAGGAGCATAAAAGGTACTACCACTATGAGTCAGAATGGACCTGGGAGCAATGGCAATGAAGGGGTACTCCATCTTCCCCTGATCACCAAGACTGGAACCTCATCACTAGATGCAGTCATACTCAGGACACTAAGACCCTAAGCCACCGCCTTCTAGCACATATCTGATAAAAAGGTTTGGGATTTGCCATAAATTCATACGGTCGTGACAATCATATTGTTTGATCTACTAAGTTGGTGGTGCGTAGTGTAATGGTTAGAGCCGTAAGAAATGGACTCGTCGACCCGTGTTCAAATCCTGGACGAAGCTACTATTCATATAGCGCTAATTCTCTTGGAAAGGTATGAATCGAATTGCCCTCCCTCCAGATATGGGTAAATAGTATGTCAGACTGGGATTTAACCATGTTTAGGCTTGACAAGACGAGCCGACTGATCGGAGGGGGTCTATCCAACTCGCCATGTAGCTTGAGTCAGGGCCAAAGTGGGTTATTTTATATCAGGGATCACTCAACCAGCAGAATTCCGTCCTCAAGCCTCACAAGTCGCCACGCGCAATAGGTATTCCCATTTTAACTCATCTGCAGAGGTGCAGTCGGTGTATTCTACATTCTCAACCGACAAAGCAAAGATCTGAATTAACTGACAAGATGACACTGAGCATAACCGAGAATAGAATGTCTGTGAAAATCACGTGGGAAATACAGGATGGCCAACAAAATACTGAAACATTTGTTACGTGGCGGCCTTCTTCGCTACTCTAAATCGTGTACGTTAGTACTGGGGTTTTCACTGTACCCAAAGCGATGTATGTTAGTAGTCAGCTACTACCGACTACTGGACTCCAATAAACAACAGATACGTATGTACAAAGAGAGGACCCTTCTTTATTTTCTTTGGTGTGTGGGAGGTGAAGGTGCAGAGCTTACAATGAGTGCCCGAGGGGTGTTTGCTGATGGGAGAGGTGAAGTGTCCTTTTTGGCGACTGGTGTGTCGCACGAATCTTCTCGCCTTTATATTGATAGATACGCCTCCGCATCTTTATCTTTTGATCAGATAACGGACATTTGTTATATATTTCTTTATCTTCTCCCTGCTTCCTTGACCGGAAACCCTCTCTTCCGCTTTCTCTTTCTTTTTAAATATATATTTTTATCTTTCTCTTTGTCCCTCTGCCGGAAGCTCCGTTTTCCGGACAATACAACACATTTAGAAAATGTATAATTTTCTTGTTCTAATCTAATTTTTATATAATTTTACAGATATTATAAGTAACCTAAGCAAAGTGAAAATGTCAAGTTACAAAGAGAAAGAACAAATTAAAATGCGAAATTGGGGTAGAGTGACTTCCTCCTTTCTGGATTTTCTGAAAGCTGGTCTCCATTGACAAAATGTGTGTTTGATCAATAAGATTTTATAGTGGATGTTAATATTCCCCTATTGTTGCCATTTTGTATGGAACAATCTATCAATTTTAGATTTCTATTGAAGTGTATTTAAAAAAATTCGTTATCTTTTAATACACATCAATAGATGTTTAAATTGAAGTTGTATTTTCCCAGTTACAAACTGAAAAGGAATTAAACGTTAATTTTCTTCATAGTAATCCCCTTGAGATCCAACATTCTTATTTCAGTGAGTTTTCTATTAATCAAAACATCTCTGAATATACGTACGTATTTCAGTTTTATCAGATTTCTTGTTGAATTCTTAAATCTAATTTATTTAGAACAGCAAAGACATTAACCTATTAACAGCCCTGTTAAAGAAAATTACTTTCAAATTGGCTAATTATAGGATTTTAATAAAGTTTTTTGGCATTCAATTTTTTAAACTCATTTTTAGACACATTTTTAAATTCATTTTTTGATCGATTTAACCAGTCGATGGGACCCTTACAGGTACTACCACTCCGGATCAGAGTGGACCTGGAAGCAATGGCAATGAAGGGGTACTCCATAATCACCAGAGCTCCAAAATTGAAACCTCACCACTAGATGCAGTTTAATGTCATACCCTTTAAAATGTGTGAATCTTGAATTTTATATTCAACTGATAAGTTTCTATTTTAAACAGAAAATATTTTTCATGAGTAATTTAAAGAAAATCCGAATTCAAATGGAGCACTGGCAATGAAGGGGTACTCCACAATCCCCAGAGCTCCAAAATTGAAACCTCACCACTAGATGCAGTTTAATGTCATACCCTTTAAAAGGTGGGAATCTTGAATTTTTTATTCAACTGATAAGTTTGTATTTTAAACATAAACTTTTTTATGAGTAATTTCAAGAAAATCCGAATTCAAATGCCTCCGCCCCCATTCGCCTGCATTGTCTAGCTGACTACTTTTTGTAGAATTATTTGAATGAGTATATATATTTGAATTAGCTTAAGACATTGCTACAGCTCAAGCATTATATTCGTGCAGAGATGAAAGGATTGACTCCAGAAACCTTGACCAAACCCATGCAAAGTACGCGAATTAATGTGCAACATTGTATCCGTGAAAATAAAGGCAATCTACCAGATATCATTTTTTTGCAAATAGCTAAAAATATATTTCCCGATATATTCTATGATTAAAAAGACTCATTTTATTTGTCAGTCTTTTTCTCTGGTTTGTAAGTTCCTAAACTGACACTGAACTACCCAAGTGGGCACATAGCGTAGTGGATATAAGCGTTTAGTTTATACTGTTCTAGTTAATACTGGGCTAGCAAGTTCAATCCTGGTCAAGGGCGACAGGAACATAGAATAATAATTAAAACAGTTTAACACTTATACCCAGCTATGATATTCAAAGTTCCTCGATGGCTCCCGATTACGGCAAGAAATTTCACGTATTCGAAAGGAAGGCTCCCGATTACGACAAGAAATACCTGAAGAAGGCCGTATAGATAACAATAAAGATGAGGACAATAATCCAAATAATACAAATTGTCAATGTTTTATAGGTCAACCTGTTCAATATTTCAGTAAGAGTAATTCAATGATGTTGATTTCTATCACATGACAAAATGATAACGTCATTGGAAAGTCGAGACAACATTCTACATATATCCCCCTTTAAACGATGATTTTTTAAAACCCGCAATGATAACCAAAGGAATCTTGTATGCTGTGGGGGAAATCCTGACTCTAAAGTTAGAATAGCATAGACACAAATGTAACGGCGCTTCGTGATTATCAGTTTCCTGCCTATACGATCATCATATTTTCTTGCACCACACAGATGACATTTTCAAATTTAGGAGGTATTTCTGCCACACTCAGCCTCCTACATTTTAAACTGTCACCCTTGTAATGCAAGTGAACTCAGGGAAAGGGTAATGGTAGCTCCATCAAGCTAATGTCTTACCATTCTTTCAATACCACCATGGCTTAGACCGGTGTACATCATCGGTATGTTGTTGAAACGGATTTTTAAAGATGGTTGGGTCTGTAATTGCTACACAGAGAGCTTTTCCTGTTCATTTCATGTGCGTCTGAATGATACTGTTCAGGATCTGATGCTGTTCAGGATATAAAATCGATACTGCTATTGTTTGAAAATTTCAGAAGCAGATATTCATTGATTAAAATAAATCCATCTGAAGGAATCCTAAGCGCTCGAATTCCAGAAATTGTCCAGACTGTGAGACAGTCCGTTTTGGGGTCATGTTTTCTTTATCAACCTTTAAAAATATGACCGGTCCAAGCCAAGATCGTAACTAATCATATCTGAAAAATAATGCTAAGACATTAGCTAGATGGAGCTACTATTGCCACTTGCCGAAATTCACGTTCATCTCACCGGTGACAGTTTAAAATGTGGCTTGTATTTCTGTTGCACTCGCTGTATACGAGGATAATCCCTAAAGTAACATCTTTAAAGTACCGGGAAGCAGATAAACTTTTTATATGGCAATTGGCAATACTGTTGTGTTTGTTGTGTATGCAACAGCACCTGTCCCTGCGCACACATGACTGCCACGCGTAGTCTAGGTTTGTAAGACTTTTCTGATGGAGCTCCCGATTAACGCTACCGCCAAGTGTGAGATGCATACATCAGCCGATTGATCAGAGAGTGCCTCTCCAACAACCCGTCTAACCTGAGTAGGGCCAAGTGGATTTTTGCATGTCATGGGTTTCTCAGCCACCAGGATTACGTCCTTAAGCATTAAGGGTTACCACCCACGGCCAATAGGTAGCTCCATTGGTGGGATTTTCCCCCTCTGCAGAGATGCGGTCGATGTATTCTTCTGCCGCAGCAGACAAGGCGATGATAAAGAATACGAAACAATTTTGTTCAATAACGATAATATACCTTAACAACATTATGTTGTGTCTTTTTTTGTTTTTTTTCGTTTTTTTTTTTTTCAGTGGTTCTGAAAAGGTAGAAAAAAAACTAAACGAAGAGAAATATGGACGGCGTCGTACCTTTAATGGCAACAGGGACATGCATGACTTGGAGAGTCAGATCTGCAGAAATTGGAGATGTTTCTTTTGTGTGTAAATACAGTAAAAAACGACAATGTTTTTATTTCTTATTCAAAAGAAGAAAAAAGAAAGAAAAACAGAAAAGAAAAATGGCAAACACACACTGGTTGAATACATTGATGCGGTTAGAGATAACCAGATATCTTTATTCTCGCATCCATTTACAAAAAAAAGGGGATGCTTGTAAATTTCCAGGTACATCCATGGTGTGTTTAAAAAGTTTGAAGCTGTATTTAGAAGGCAGAAACGAACAATGAATGAAACGTTGATTTTTTTTGAAAATACAAGATGTATTCAAAAATAATCGCGCTTCAAGCTGTATTTACCAACAGAGAAATGAACAATGAATGAAACATTCATTTTATTCAAATTAAGAGTTGTGTTCAAAAAGTATCAAGATTCAAGCAGTATTTACCAAACCCCCAAAATATACAAAAAAGTGAAACTTTTTTTTTTAATTCCAAATATAAGGTGTATTAAAATTATTGAAACTGAAGTTGTATTTACCAAGAGAGAAATTGATAATGCAGAAAATGTTAATTTTATTCAAAATAAGAGGCGTGTTCAAAAAGTACAGGTATTGAAGCGGTGTTTTCCAAGTTAGAAATTAATAATGAATCAAACATTCATTTTTTTTTCAAAATAGGAAGTATGTTCAAAAAATATCGTGACTGATTCCAGGTATTTTTCTGTTGGTCCAAACAATTCCATTAACTCTTCTTCTGATATTATTAGGTTGGTTAGTTGGATTTTATGACATGTCAACCCGTGTTTGGTTATTTTATGCCAAATACGTATTATTTTATTCATTCTTGATGAGTATGAATTTTAAAAAGAAATAAAAATCCATTTTTTAACAATTACTAAACACATTTTTGATCTATTAAGTTGGTGGTGCGTAGTGTAATGGTTAGAGCCGTAATATATGGACTCGTCGACCCGTGTTCAAATCCTGGACGAAGCTAATGTTCATATAGCGCTAATTCTCTTGGAAAGGTATGAATCGAATTACTCTCCCTCCAGATATGGGTAAATAGTATGTCAGACTGGGCTCTAACTTTGTTTAGGCAAACAGTCTAGGAGAAGGATGATTCTGAATTCAAATCTGTTAACTCCGCTTGGTGTGGTCCCTACTAGAATAGGCTCAGTCCTAATTAGTGATCTATTTCACTAATAACAAAAAAAATCTATCTAACCCGTATATTGGGACCTAATAGGTACTAGCACTTCGGGTCTGTGTGGACCTGTGTGCAATGGCGATGAAGAGGTACTCCATACTCCCCACTGTTCCAAAATTAGAGCTTCACCATTAGATGCAGTTTAACGTCATACTGAGAAAACGGCATGATTGGGTTCAAAAAGTACCGAGATTAGAGTAATATTTACCAGGAGAGAAATGAACATTTCTAAAAAGCACATTTTCTCTTCCTATCAGAAGAGTCGACTAATCAATCCACCCCCGCGCTCCAGCTAATCTTCTATTGATAGAAGCACCTCTGAAACTTTTCTTCTGGTATGTTCTCTAGCTGCAGCGTCTTATTTCTTTTTATGTGCTCCTGTCCTCACATCTTAGCTTGGAGATTAATTTTCGTTTTAGAAAACAAGGAAAAGTTTGCATAATACTCAGTGAATCTATCAGTGAAACAAACAAAACATCCAAATACCCCCCCTCCTAAAAAACTGCAATTCCCATTCGTTCTGTCAATCGATACGCAGTGTATTCGGTGAATATCTATCATATTCTCAATAAGATATTACTCATTAGCTTTATTGACAAAATATATCGATCAACCTGACGTTAAGATGTTTTTTATGTTTTATCAAGTAATCTATCTATTTATATCAGTCGGTTCAGATCTAAAGGGAAAGTCCCAATGGAGTTGTGGCTAACGTGCTTGACTGGTAGATCGTAGTCAGCGAGTTCAAACTCTAGTCGAGCTATTACGTTCATTTTCGGATTAATACCTTTAGGAAAGGTATGAACCCAATCCAACTATGGGTTAACTACTACCTCTAATGTTATTCTAAAAATACTATTTTGTAATTAGATAACACAATAAGATTCTTATACCATTAAACGAGCCAAACCTATATCTATTCATCTATCTATCTCAGGACCAGTTTAGCTCAGTCGGTAGAGCATCCGGCTCGGAACCACAAGTTTCTGGGTTCAATACCGGCCCTCGCCAACTGAGTGTATGAGTAGCACGGCTTTGATCTGTGTGGAGCTGATGGTAGATGCGGCGCTCTACCTCAGATACAGAGACAATCCCCCTAGTCTTGCGCTAACGAAAAGGGGATAGATTTCGCCGCTATCCGGCTGATACTGACAATAGGTCAACCCGTCTACTTATATATATATATATATATATATATATATATATATAATAAAGTTAAACCTAATGAGTCAGATATACCTACTGGCAGTTTCGCTTAGTGCTCTTCAGGACAAAGTCAGATCCTTGCCCTGGAGAGCACTAAGCGAAACTTTTAGTAGGTATATCTGACTCATTAGGTTTAACTTTATTATTTGCTCTACTTAGGTATTCTTTTGGTCAAATATTATAGTAGCAACCGATTATTTTCGGTTGGTACGACTATTTTGGTCTTTTCATTTTCAAATTTTTTTCCCCAGATGATGTTTGGTAGTATATTTTTACAATCAAACTATTTGCCGTTTTTTTTCTTACTGCATGGGTTTACCAACAAGTTTGGAATTATATATATATATATATAAATATATATATATATATATATATATATATATATATATAACAGTTTATTCATATTTATCTATCTATTCATCTATCTCAGTTTATTCATGTCTATCTATCTATCTATCTTAGAGTCTGTTCATATATACCTATCTCTATCTGTCTGTTCCAATCTATCTACCTATCACACTCTTACCAGTTATTTCTTTTCGTCTGAATAAAAGCACCAACATTTTTTTATCATATTTCTTGTCCAACATATTAGAATCAATACTGATATTTTTAGGAATTATTTATTACCAACAATCTATAGCAATTGTAATTCTGTGTCCAAGAAAGAAAAGTTTACTTTAACGATATTCTTACAATAGAGAATTTGGCGGAGGTGTGTAGTTATTTGTAGACTGCTATCTATGCATATTTTGGTTACAGAGTTCAAACATTAACGAGAAATTTGAAAAAAATCGGAGTTTCTTCTCTTAAGACAATTAACTTTTATTAAAAGGAACGTCGCAGAGATCTATTTATACTTAGTTTCTCTCCCTCTCTGTATTATTATTATTATTATTATTATTATTATTATTATTATTATTTACTCCCTTTGAATTTTCACATCAGCATTAGCTGATTGTCTTTCACTGGAGTCTGAGTGACCGCAAGTCTCCTCAGGTCTCCAGGACTCTTCTGAGTATTCTGGCAGATTGCAGCAGTGCAGTGTTCTGAATGGTTTCAGTCCTTCCTCTGATATCCAAACTTTCCAAACCCTTTTCTAATCCTTTTGGGACTGTTCCAAGTGCAACAACTACAATTGGTATAACTTTCACTTTCATATTCCATAATTTTTTCAGTTCTCTGGCAAGGTCCAGATATTTGTCAATTTTTTCATTTTTCTTTAGCTTCACCCTGTCCTATGCTAGCACTGCAATCCACCAGTTGACAAGTTCTTTCTTTTTTGTTTATCAACACTAGGTCAGGTCTTCTTGCTGGGATAAGGTGATCCGTTTGTATTTCAGTCCCAGAGAATTGTATGCGTTTCGTTCTCAAGAACAGATTCTGGTTTATACATATACCATTTTGTTGTGTAGTCAAAATTTAATTTTTGGCATAATTCCCAGTGGATCACCTTCCCAACCCAGTCGTGTCTCGTTTTGTATTCTCGTTGTGCTAGTTTGCTACATTCGCAGAGTATATGGTTTACAGTCTCATCTCTATTACCACAAAGTCTACATTTACTATTTGTTGGGTCTTATCAATTTTCGCTTTTATATAGTTTGTCCTTATGGTATTATTTTGTGCAGCAATTATTAATGATTCTGTTTCTCTTTTGAGGTTTCCTTTTCTTAACCATGTCCAAGTCTTTCCATGTGCAACCTCTTCGATTTGTCGTTTGAAGTGTCCATATAATTGTTTTTCTTCTCACTTTTGTTTTCTAGTCTTTGTTGTTTTTCTGTTTGTCCATCTGTTACTTCTACTATTGTTGGCCGCCATAAGTAATTTGTCTTTGCTCTTTCTTGTGTAATCCTCAAGTTGTTGGATAGTGGTTTCTACGCAATTCTCTATGTTGGCAAGACCTCTTCCCCCTTCCTTTCTTGACACATAATCTATCTCTATCGTCTCTAGGGTGTTTTTTTCACATATGCTATAGCCGGTGATTCACTAGAGTCTGAGTGACAGCAAGTCACCTCAGATCTCCAGGATTTTTCTGAGTATTCTAGCCGATCTCTCGATTCTTCCACTGGTTTCCAATTCTTCCAGAGCTCTGGAGACCGTTCCAAGGGCACCCGTTACAATTGGTACGACCTTCACCGTGATGTTCCACAGTTTCCTTAGTTCTCTGGCAAGTTCCAAGTATTTGTCTATGTTTCTTTAATTTTCATTCGGAGGTCGACCGGGTCGCCAAAATCCACCAGATGACAGGTTTTCTTCTTGTCAATCAATACTAGATCTGGTGTCTTAGCCGGGATTAGGTGTTCCATCTGTACTTTAAAGTCACAGAGAATGCGTCTAATTCTCCAGGACAGGTTCAGGCTTTTATGCGAAGAGGGCGCTGTCTGGTGGCGGCATTCTTGGACACCCCCACAACAAAAATAATCATAACTTAGAGTTGACACAAAGCAGCAAATGTTACATAATTCGTGCGTAGCCTACGACTTATGTATGTAAGGGTAGTTTGAAGTTCGTTGAAGATTCAAAATCGGAGGGGTTATATTATTGACAGGTTATGACCTTTACTTGACCCCTTCTGACTTCCACCAATGGGAAGGCGGGAGAACAAAAATTAAATTAAATAGTCAGATGCTGGCTGAGGGAAGCAGAAGTTAGGATCGTTTATTCTCAGAAGATGCCATGTCTCACGGCGGCTGGAAAACCTTTTGGGCTGTGCGTTTTGAATAAAGAACAGACGTCTAAAAACAACAACAAAGTCTATCTTATTTATTACAAAAAAGTGAATACAGACGACCCAGCCCAGAAGAAGGAGGAAGTCAGCCCAAAAGAAGATGGCCACCGACGAAGTAAGAACAAGTAGAAAATTAAGAGCCAATCTCACGTGTCGTCGTACCAATTATGTACTCGATATGAACTGGGTATATAACACAAATACAGGGGCATCCAGCGTGGATCGAACTCTCTATCCAGTAGCAATGGATTTTCGATTCTAGCTGGCAAACTATTGGAACGGGATCAGGGACCCTTTTACCCAACCTGTTCACCACGGATAAGATGTGAAACAATGTCGCAAATATGGGATATCCAGTGAGTATCGAACTCGTTATACAGTTATAATGGATCTGCGAGATTAGCTTGCTAACCACTAAACCTCGATGGATCGTTCAACATTGGCTAGTGGAGCCGTAGGTTGTAATGGATATCTTGGTAGTAAATGGGGACGGTGAGACAAGTTCAAATCCAGGACGAGGCTGGTAACATTTCACATAGCGCTAATACCCTTGGGAAAGATATGCATCTAACGATTCTACCGCCGTCTATGGATAAATATTAGGGCA
>CM042161.1:91385731-91393231 GCA_023376005.1 Doryteuthis pealeii
TCATTCTATATACAGAGAGAGAGAGAGAGAGAGAGAGAGAGAGAGAGAGAGAGAGAGAGAGAGAGAAAGAGAGAGAGAGACAGACAGACAGACAGACAGACAACACACTATATATATATATATATATTATAAAAAGATTATGATTGCCAGTAGCTTAAACAAACGCCGGTGTGTTATTTTCGCAATTATATTTCCAGTGTAGATAATTCGATTGTCACTAACTGACAGTGATGTATATATATATATATATAATATATATATATATATATAAACATTGCTAATATCGATAGCTGTACCAGACCAGACACCTAACATAACTTTCACATCCCGTAAACCGATTTGATACGGAAGTAAGTTTGATTCTCACTGTGTGACCCGTAAGTAAAACCTCGTGTCAGACTAAAAAATAAAAACAATGATAAAAGTATCGGTAGGCGTACTAAGTCAGGGTTTTGCCCCTTTGTCAGGAAAATTTGCTAGTGTAGTGAATTCAAATCTCAGTAGGGCCCCAAGAATATATAGATACGAACATCTTAAGATAGATAAAAATTTTCTTTAAATAAAGAGGTATAATCGTAGTGTGGTCTCTCTCTCTCTCTCTATCTATCTATCTCTCTCTCTCTATCTATCTCTCTCTCTCTCTATCTATCTATTTATCTCTCTCTCTCTCTCTCTCTCTATATATATATATATATATATATATATATATATATATATATATGTATAAAGATAATCTAATGAGTCGGACGAACCTACTATTAGTTTCGCATAAAAGCTCTTCAGGGCTAAAATCCGACTCAGGGCTAAAATCCGCAAGGATCTACCAATACGCTTGGTATATTAAATTATATATATATATATATATATGTGTGTGTGTGTGTGTGTGTGTGAGTGTGTGGCTTTCAATAGAAAACAAAAATAAAACAACCCATATTAGATACATAGATTCGGCGATAACAGACGGTATATATAATATATATATATATATATATATATATATATATATATAAGAGAGAGAGAGAGAGAGAGAGGGGGAGAGGGAGGGAGAGTGAGAGGGGAAGATAGAGAGAGAGAGTGTGTGTATGTGAGAGAGAAAAAGATTCATACATACATATATATATATATATAAAGAGAGAGAGAGAGAGAGAGAGAGAGAGGGAGAGACAGAGATTTGAATAGCCTTACATTACGGTCAAGTGACGCTGAAAACACCTGTTTACGCTAGATCTCCGAAGTTAAGCAGCGATGAGCCTGTTCAATACAAGGAAACCTAATGTAAGCAACCCGAGTCCTTTGTTTACCAAAACGACTTGATTCGACATTAAATTCCCGGAAAAGGGATGATATGCCACAAAATAAAACAACCAAAAACATTAGATATGAAAAAAAAACCCAAAAAACAACCTGCAGTAGATAAATAGAGAGATAGATTGATAGGTAGGTAGATAGATCGGAAGAAAGAAAACAACCTGTGATTGATAGATAAATAGATTTGAAAAGCCTTATAAAAATCAAAGAAAATGGAGTAGATAGATAGGTAAGTAGGTAGGTAGGTAGGTACGTATGTAGGTAGGTAAGTTGCTGGGTTGGTTGGTATATATATATATATATATATATATATAGATAGATAGATAGATAGATAGATAGGAAGAAAGAAAGAAAACAATTCTATTTCAACTGCCTTAGGAAAAAAACCCTGTGATATATATATATATATATATATATATATATATATATATATATATATATTATATATATGTGTGTGTGTGTGTGTGTGTGGTGTGTGTGTGTGTATACAGAGAGAGAGAGAGAGAGAGAGAGATAGATAGAGAGAGAGAGAGATATGAAAAGCCTTAAATAGGAAAAAGAAAGAGAGTTAGCAAGAAAGAAAGAAAATATGTGATAGATAGTTAGATAGATAGATAGATAGATAGGAAGAAAAAGATACTAAAACTCTATTCAAACTCCTTTAGAAAGAGAGAAAGAAAGAAAGAAAGAAAGAAAGAAAGAAAGAAGACAGCCTGTGATATATAGATAGATAGATGGATAGATAGATTCGAACGGCCTTAAATAGGAAAAAAAGTAAGAGATAAAGCAAACAATGAAGATAATATGTGATAGATAGATAAATAGATAAATAGAGAGAGAGAGAGATATATAGATATGTGGAAAGCGAGATATACACAGTTATGGGACACCCAGTTAGAATCGAAATCGTCATAATAGCCAACTGATCTACGTGATGTGCTTGGCAAAGTAGGAAACGGATTCAGCGTTGCTACTGATAATTTCGAACACTTTGTAGTTATTTACTATAAGAGGCGCGTCTCACGGACCAATTTTATAGTCACATAAACTTCATATCCGCTCAGCGGCTGTCAAATGTAGCCTTGTGTCAAACTATGATTTACTACACAGGGATTATATATATATATATATATATATATATATATATATATATATAGTGGAGGCGCGTGGTTTAATGGTTATACTCGTAGGAAATTGACTCGTCGAACCGAGTTCAATTCCTGGACGAAGCTGTTTGTATTTCATATGGCGCTAATACCCTTGGGAAAGGTATGAATTGAATTCTCCCTCCAGCTATGGGTAAATAGCAGGGCAGACTGGGCTCTTTAACTATGGCGAGGTAACCAGTCTAGGAAAAGGAAAACTCTGAATTTAAACCTGTTAAACTTTGCTTAAACAATTGGCCTTGTGTCGCATCATGCGCGTGCGGAGGGGTTGGTATATATATATATGTGTGTGTGTTGTAATTCCCTACCAAGTTTCTACCGCAAGAAACTAGTCTTATCGACTAATGTTTTGTGGGGGGATTGAACATGTTTAAATTAAACTGAATACCCCATTAAAATAGCCTTGTACCAGACTGAACCACGCTTACTAATTAACTACACACGCGCGCGCACTCACATACACACTCATACACATATACATGAATGTGCACTCAGGCGCATGGTGGTGTAATGGTTACCGTCCTAGGAAATGGACACGGCGAGACGAGTTCAAATCGTGGATGAGGCTGTTTGCATTTCCCATAGCGCTAATACCATTGGGAAAGGTACTAATCCAATTATTCCTTCTTCAGCTATGGGTAAATAGTAGGACAGGCTAGGTTTTTAAAAATCTTGGTTACGCAACCAGTCTAGGAGAAGGAAAACTCTGAATTCAAAGCTGTTAACTCCGCTTAAGAAACTGACCTTGTGTCACACCCAGCTCGTGTGGAGGGGTTTGGTAAATAAATATACACACACACATTCACACACAGAGTAAATATCTAAAGTAATTCTAAGTCGGTCCCCTGTGATAACTGGCTCATCACAAGAATCAATTTCTGTTTCATTCTCATGTGGCTACTCTTGTGCCAGACTTGGTGACTTTACTATAGAGACAATTGTAACTATTAAGAAAAATACCGAATCGACTTCCTATCGTAGTGAAATTGTTAATAAACAAATATTTTAAACCAATTTTGTAGTTCGGTGAGTTAGATTCTCACTGGGTGTCAGACTACGGTGTAATTATGCCAGAATTGGCGAAGCATCCCCAGAAAAAAGAAAACAAAAAGACAGAAACGTGTTTATACCGAGAGAAGCTGAGACGGAGAGATCGCTTGTTGGAAGGTGTGGTATTATTTTGGAAAATAATGTATGTGTGTGTGTATGAGAGAGAGAGAGAGAGGAGAGAGAGAGAGAGAGAGAGAGTGTGTGTGTGTGTGTGTGTGTGTGTGTGTGATTCAAGGAAAAGAAAAATGAACCTTTCTCTGGATTCGAGCCAGCAATGTATACATTTTAAATCACGACCCGATGATACACAGGCTCATCTTGAGGATCAATTCGAGTTTGACTCTCAAATCGTGTCCTTGTACCTAACTTGCTGACTTTACTATAAAGAGATTATAACTATCATGAAGAACACTGAATAGACCGCCTGCCGTAGCGAAATTATAAACAAACACGTCTTGTATACCAATTCTAATAGTTTAGTGAGTTCGATTCTCACTGGGTATCCGGCTATGGTTCTCTTGTGCCGGACTTGGCTAGGCATCCCCAATTTGAATAAAAAGATAGGAAGAAACTTGTTTATTAAAAAAAGAGGGACACCGAAAGAGAAAAAAAAGTGTTGGAGGCCGCGTCGGCGTGGTGGTTCGGTGAGGGTAGGTCGGAGTTGGGTGGGGCGGTTATTTCGGCAAAGAGAGAAAAAAGAAAAAAAAAAAAAAGCTTTCTGGAATGCATTTCACACTTACCATCGGTGTATCGATGTAGACCTCGGGCCATACAGGCAGATAGGAAGGTAGTCTCAGAATAGAATCCGAACTGGGTAAAGTCGCTCCCCTCACAAAGCCTACAGCAGTAGTATAATCACCATCATTGCCGTGGTCTATAGTATCATCATCATAATCATTATCATCATAATCATCATCGTGTAATTATCATCCGAGTCTTCAGCGTTCCAGTGTCGGTATCGTCACTGTTATCACTGCGGTCGTCCTCCCCAATAGAACTGCAACAGAGAGAAGCAGCAATGACACCAAAAAAACGGCAGGCTACAGCGAAAGCAAGGCTTGACTGGTGCGAGCCGTAGCTGCACTGGAAAGTTGTTATAGCAGCTGCAATAGTTGCGCTAGTAGTCTTGTTAGTAGCAGTAACAATAGTGGTAGCTGTTGTTGGTGCGGTGCAGATAGTAATAATAATAGCGCTACGATTGTTTTGAGAGACCGTAATAGTCTCTCTTTGAGAAGTTCATTTTCATTGTGGGAGTAGATCACGATTGGTACCAAGGTAGGGCCCACAATAAACACGTTTCTAATAAAAAGGGGGTAAAAAGACTGTGTTACGCCAGATTTTCAATTGGGATGTACCTATTGTCAAAACATTTTTTTTTTCGGAGGGGGAATCCTCGACCACCTGCTTCGGTGGAAATTAAACATATTAATGAAGCTTAGTTTCTAATGAGGATAGAAAGACTGTGTTGCGCCAGAATTTGAAATGGGTGTACCTATTGTCAAAACATTTTTTTTTCGGAGGAGAATCCTCAACCACCTGCTTCGATGGAAATTAAACTATATTAATGAAGCTTAGTTTCTAATGAGGATAGAAAGACTGTGTTGCGCCAGAATTTGAAATGGGTGTACCTATTGTCAAAACATTTTTTTCGGAGGGGAATCCTCAAACACCTGCTTCGGTGGAATTGAACTATATTAATGAAGCTTAGTTTCTAATCAGGATAGAAAGACTGTGTTGCGCCAGAATTTGAAATGGGGTGTATCTATTGTCAAAACATTTTTTTTCGGAGGGGGAATCCTCGACCACCTGCTTCAGTGGAAATTAAACTATATTAATGAAGCTTAGTTTCTAATGAGGATAGAAAGACTGTGTTGCGCCAGAATTTGAAATTGTCAAAACGTTTTTTTTTGGGGGGGGGGATCCTCGGTAACCTGTTTTGGTGGAAAATAAACTATAATAATAAAGCTTAGTTTCTAATGAGGATAGAAAGAGTGTGTTGCGCCAGATTTAAAGGTGGGGTGTACCTATTTTCAAAACATTTTTCGGGGGAGGGGATCCTCCCACTAAAATATTTAAATTGATTTGCGATTAAGCGACACCAGATAATCGGGATTGTATCTTCAACATTTTAACTAGAAGTTGTTACAGGATGATAACGTTCAGAAGAAGATTTAGGAGCACCAGTATTAATGTACAGATAAATAAGATAATCTATACACTTAATGGCTAATTCGTTATCGCTGGTTTCAAAGCATTATATGCTTATCGTCAGACGAAATGTCTGTTAAATTATATCAAAAGTTATTAGTAGGTCTCACTTTATTTGTCCGCATGTCATCCTCGTACGTGTGTGATGTTAAAATAACACTCGGAATGATTTTCCCTTTTAAGGTGGTTGATTTTCTATTGATATTTTTTCAGTCTAAGATTTTAGTTCTGAATATTTTCGATTTAGTATTTAGATATTTTTGCGGTGAATCTAGACCTTATATATATATATATATATATATATATATATATATATGTGTGTGTGTGTGTGTGTGTGTGTGTGTGTGTGTGTGTGTAAGGTATCCAAAACTGGTAGTAAGGGATGATTCTACATGGGATCTTCAAAATCTCACTGTATAATTATTGCATGTTTTAATAGGTGCAAATACAAGGATTTTTATAAATCCCTCGAGAGAGCTCAATGTATAATAATCTATAATTTAGATTAAATACAGAGCAATATTTACCTTTGAAAGGAAGGAAAAATTCAATAAACCATCATTCTGTAATAATCTTTTGTTTTTATCTGTGTCTTCTGTCTGATGAGACTGAACTTCTGGGGAGTTTTAGAAATTTATTTAAATTTCTAAAAGCCTTTTATGTTTTGGTCGAAATAAATTTATTACAGGATGACGGTTTATTAAGTTTTTCCTTCCTTTCAAAGGTTTATATATATATATATATATATATATATATATATATATATATATATATATATATATATGATAATTTTGAATCATATTACCACGACCAGACAACTCGGCAAACACCATTTGCGACATCCGGAGCACTGGACAGCTGTTTCGACCTCCTTTGGTCTCATCAGCAGTGCATACCACAATCTCCGCCACTAGAGATTGAACCAGTGGACCACAGCGTGAAGAGCGGGGACTTAACACACTGGGCCACGAGCCCATGCCACAAACGGAGAATGCCAAATCATCTTGTCAATGGTAACATTAATTCTAAATGCGCAGCCACCTAACCTATATTGCCATGTATCCCATCGCAGGATTACAGAGGGCAAGGGCACCTCTAGGACAACGACTTCCCAATTCGGGGCCTGAATCCTCAGAACGCAACCTAATGGGCAAAGGGTATATATTGAATTTTTGATATTGAATTTTTGATAGAGGAATAATATATATAATTGATAATTTTGAATCATATTACCACGACCAGACAACTCGGCAAACACCATTTGCGACATCCGGAGCACTGGACAGCTGTTTCGACCTCCTTTGGTCTCATCATATATATATATATATAATATATATATATATATATATAGATAGAGAGAGAGAGAGAGAGAGAGAGAGAGAGAGAATGAACAAAAGTAGTAAGACAAACAGGAATATTTCTTATATGTTATTTATTCTCAACTAGTTTCGACTTTAGGTCATCGTCAGGAGAACATTTCTTATTTGAAGAAATTGTTTTTACATTTTTTGAAAGGGAGAATTATAGAAGAACTATAAAAATTGGAGTATTTTTGAAGGTTAGATGCTATTAAAATCCGGGTAGAAGAGTATGTTAGTAGTAGCAAGTCCATCTGTTCCTTTGAAAAACCTCTTTGAGGTGGGTTATCTTTTTAATGCTCTTATATATGTGAGGGGGGTTCTTGGGAGTTGCGTATATGACCATATATGTATACATATAAATGTATGAGTGGGCATACATATATGTGTGTGAATGTGAGTGTGCGTAT
>CM042161.1:91400731-91405731 GCA_023376005.1 Doryteuthis pealeii
AGAATCGAACTCACTAACAATGGTATGCGAATCTAGAATTGTTGGATATAGTTATTTACTAAGCTTAGCTTAGATATGGCACAAGGTCAGAAGTATGGGGCTCCCAATGAGAATCGAACTCACTAACAATGGTCTGCGAATCTAGAATTGTTGGATATAGTTATTTACTAAGCTTAGCTTAGATATGGCACAGGGCCAGAAGTATGGGGCTCTCAATGAGAATCGAACTCACAAACAATGGTCTGCGAATCTAGAATTTTTGGATATAGTTATTTACTAAGCTTAGCTTAGATATGGCACAAGGCCAGAAGTATGGGGCTCCCAATGAGAATCGAACTCACAAACAATGGTCTGCGAATCTAGAATTTTTGGATATAGTTATTTACTAATCTTAGCTTAGATATGGCACAAGGTCAGAAGTATGGGGCTCCCAATGAGAATCGAACTCACTAACAATGGTCTGCGAATCTAGAATTTTTGGGTATAGTTATTTACTAAGCTTAGCTTAGATATGGCACAAGGCCAGAAGTATGGGGCTCCCAATGATAATCGAACTCACTAACAATGGTCTGCTAATCTAGAATTGTTGGATATAGTTATTTACTAAGCTTAGCTTAGATGTGGCACAAGGCCTGAAGTATGGGGCACCCAATGAGAATCGAACTCACTAACAATGTCTGCTAATCTAGAATTGTTGGATATAGTTATTTACTAAGCTTAGCTTAGATATGGCACAAGGCCAGAAGTATGGGCTCCCACTGAGAATCGAACTCACTAACAATGGTCTGCTAATCTAGAATTGTTGGATATAGTTATTTACTAAGCTTAGCTTAGATGTGGCACAAGGCCTGAATTATGGGGCACCCAATGAGAATCGAACTCACTAACAATGGTCTGCTAATCTAGACTTTTTGGATATAAGGCGTGCGTCAAAAGGTCACTTCTATTTATAGACTCGCCGAGTGTCACGTGACCAACCTATCAACCAGTCACTGACAGCGCTCTGCTGCTGCTATCATTATAAATACTGAAGGTCTGAGAACACCTAGCAGCCACATTGCTTTGGACGCTCGTGGAGGACGGACCTTATGGAATTACTTTACTGGACCTCATAGGACTTACCAAAGGATTCTGTATTGCAGGACTTATTCACTCACCACAAGGACTTATTGACTTACTTACTTACTTATTTACTTTAAGTTCTTTTACAACTGTCCAAGGAAGGCGGCCAAATACTTAACAGATCTTGGTATGAAAAAATCAGAGATTATGAATAACCTAAAATTGGTTGACTTTAAGACTGTTTTAATAGTATTTTTAGTAGTAGGGAACTTCTAGAACTCATTTTACAGACAAAGATAGGTTTCAAAAGTCTTCCCATTTTTTGCGACCCACCTCAAATTTGGAGAACTAAAAATCGACATGACTCAAATTTTGGGGTTTGTCTAACTTTAACATAGTCCACAGCGGTACAAAATTTTAGAAAGGTTGAAGTGGGTGGGTGACAATTTTACTTTTTCCCTGGGTGATTTGACATGGAATTACCCAATAGTGAAAAGTTGATTTCCGTCAATCCTGTTTGACAACGCTACGCGATTAGCACGTGTAATTACATTGATTGAATTATCACAAGTCGGCATAATCAGTTGAATCAGAGATTTAATATTAAATCAATCATTTTTATACGTTGACGTCATGTCTTGAGTCAAGAAACCAAACTGTTCTAGTGTTGCATAGCCCTCGACTCGGGCCACAACATCGTACATGTTATATACTGGCATCTTCAAACTCACGCTACTCTGAATCGTATACGTTGCTGGTATAGAGCGGAGGAAAGCATGCTGTATCATATTTAAAAGGTACGCTTTATTTGCTTCTGCTTCTGGCTCGGTGATGCGTGTACACGGCATGGAACTTGACGTTGGCGGCTACTAAATGAGGAAGTCAAGATGAGACTACAAAAACAGCTATCTGCCACACGTGGGGCCCTGTTGAATGGTACGATAAGTAACGGGTACTCCCCTCCCCCATGGGAGGGGGTAGCGGGTCAACTCTCCCTGGCGACTGCTGTTTGAAAAGCGCTGTCCTCAACTGCTGGCTCTCGCAACTCTTGACTGCCTGCTGCCCAACTGCTCCTGCTGTTTTGACTACCTTTACGTACGTATAATCCGCCCACACATCTCTTTGTTCGGTTGACCGGAAGTCCTTTCTCTTTGTTCAAATTCCCGTTTGTCCAGATGAGTCTTTTGTTACACTTCTTTTGTTATACTAAGATTTCTGTCTAGTGCTATCTATTGTTTCTTTTGTTCAATTTCTTCTTGTCTTTTCGTACTTCCCGCGCAAAACAACTGCGACTATCACCAAACCATAACACTAGGACATTCCCCAAAGACAGATGCACTGATGATGATGATGATGAGGAGGAGGAGGAGGAGGAGGATGAAGGTATTGTTTAGATTTTTTGGTATGTTGTTCTAATCTTAATTGTTATATAAACAACTAGCAAAAGTACCCAGTCCATGACTGGACTATATATAAAGATTGGGCCATAAATAGGCGAGAGATTCCTAGCTGAACAGCTTAGACTACGATTTCGTTCACTAAAATGAAACTAAACTGCTATAATAGAAAGCAGGCAGCGAACAATATTTTATTATTAGTAGCAGCTGGTATACGGACAGTTTTGCAAATCTGTTGATTTTTGTTTAATTAATTGATTATATCCCTTAATCAGTAAAAATCAATAACCAAATTTGGCGTGCTTCTTAGTTAGAAGGATTTAAGGTGTATGCAAGATTTCGAATCTGAATGACTTCCCATTTCGGAGTTGTACGTCGACACGTACATACCAAACTTCCTTTTATATATATAGATGTTACTGCTGATATGCCATCCTGTCTTCTTCAGATGTTTCTTGTAGAACTCTGGAATTTTCTTGTCGAAGTCGGGATCCTTCGCATCGGTGAACAGTTATAGGGTTAACCTGCCCTCCATGAGTTTGTGGCGTGGAATCTTCATCCCCTCTACCGTTATGTAATCCTCCTTGGTAAAAGGGAATTCAAGAAAATCCGTCAGGTCTGCAAGTCTTCTGGTATTCATGTCTCAACCATCACAAGCGTTGTCGTTAAGACTTAGTGATTAAGCGTTCGGGCTGCTTATATAGTAAGCAGTAATGGAGGCGCTTGGTGTAAAGGCTAGAGTCGTAGGAAATGGACTCGTCGACCCGACTTCAAAGCCTGGACAAGGCTGTTTGCATTTCACATACTTCTAATACCCTTGGAAAAGGTATGCATCCAACTACTCCCCCTCCAGCTATGTGTAAATAGTAGGACAGACTGGGCTCTTTAATCTTGCCTAGATAACCAATCTGGAAGGAAAACTCTGAATTCAAACCTGTTAAACTCCGCTTAACAAATTGACCTTGTTTCACCTCCTGCACGTACGGAATGGGTTGGTAATATATATATATATATATATATATATATATATATATATATATATATATAATATATGAGTAAAGAAATAACAAAAGACTTAGAGATTTAGCTTTATAGTCTATTTCAGGAGCTTAGACAAATAGTCTAGATCTCCTGACTCATCAGATTCGCATCTGATGAGTCGGGAGATTTAGACTATTTGTCTAAGCTCCCTGAAATAGACTATAATGCTAAATCTCTAAGTCTTTTGTTACTCATATATTTTCTCTGTGACTCTAACATTAAGAGCACACATTGAGCTCTCAAATTGCGACTTGGTTTTGTTTAAATAAAACTCTTGTGTCGTAAGGAAGATTTCTTCTCTGGACTTTTGGATTATATATATATATATATATATTAAGCAGCACGTGTCCATACATTTGCATACGTGGTTAGTCGATCGCAATAAATTCCGCCCACTGCGCACGCCTGCCCACAGGTGTGGAGGACTACTTCCGGGCACGACCATGGCAACTCTCGAATGCTTTGATCTTGGTAACCTACACTCCCACTGATCGCTTGATCCTACAGGTGACAGCTGGGAATCGGTCGGGAAGCCGAAGCTCCGACTGTGTAGCGAATTACGGTGACAGAGCATCTAGTGTCCAACTTCAGGCTCGAAACATATTGAAAAGGAAATCTTGAAATAATCCATCGAATCTTCAAGTCTTCACTTCACGGATGTCTGCAAGAGGGATATGAAGACATGCTGCATCGACACCAACACGTGACCACGCATTTGTGTACGTGGTTGGTAATAAACGTCGATTTCTGCTCACAGGTATTGAGTACGACTTCCGGCCACTGCCACGCTAACTTTTGGATACTATAACCTTGGTAAACTACATCATGTCCCAGAAGATGCTTGACTGGTCACAGTGAAACAATTGTAGAATAATGAATCCTTCGGTTGATATCATTTTGTTGAATGTTTTAAGGTAATCCTCAAATGCCTTCACATTCGAGCCTCACTATACATAATGGTGCAGTAAAAGCAGGTCCTCATTTAAAAAAAAAATTGTTTGTTTTGTTTTACGGCATATCAACCTCAGTGGGTCATCTAATGCCGACAAAGTTTTGAAATAAATCAATTCTTAATGGATAATACAATTTTGTTTATCAACACATGTTTTTCTATTTAATCCATAGATGGGACTCTAACATGTACTACCACTCCGGGTCAGAGTGGACCAGGGAGCAATGGTGATGAAGGGGTGCTCCATATTCCCCAAACCTCCAAAACTGGAACTTCACCATCAGATAGAGTTTAACGTCATTCCCAGGACATGTAGACCCTCAGCCACCGCCTTCTAGCACCCATATGATAAAAAGGGGTTGGGGCTTGCCATAAAGGCAATAGGGTTGGGAAAATCATATAAGTGCTAGGGCTTGACGTGACCAGCCGATTGATCGGAGGGGGCCTCTCCGACCGCCCGTCTAGCCCAAGATAGGGCCAAAGTGGAGTATTGCATGTCATGAACTGCTCATCCACTTGGGCTCTATCCTTAAGCATCCACGGGTCGC
>CM042161.1:91410731-91444447 GCA_023376005.1 Doryteuthis pealeii
ATTAGTCTAATGATGAATTAACTTATTATTCTTAATCAGAGTTGCTGGTATCTGGTTGATTTTGTGGAAAAGGTTTACAATTTCTCTTAAACTGTAGCAGGTCTATTTGAAAGGAATGATGAGGTTATTATCACATTATTGATTGAGGTTATTATCACATTTTATTGTGAGTTACAATAGTAATTTTTTAGAATTTTTTATTGTGAGTTACAATAGTAATTTTATTCTATTTATTGAGGTTATTATCATATTTATTGTGAGTCACATCATGTCTTCTTTGGTACGAATAAATGGTAACGCCATTCTTTTTTTAAATAAAAGAGTGCCTTCTTCACTCGACAGGTCACATCATGTCTTCTTTATTGGGGCATCGATCTTATAAAAAGTATGTTTTATCCAGGGAAAAAAACGGAAATTTTTTTTGTTTTTTTAACAACTGATTATCAGTAACTGCATTTTGATATGCGGTAAACATTGTGCTGGATAATGTAGCGAGTGGAGCGACAACTTACTTCATAGGGCGAGGTGGGTGCGCATGTGTCTTGGATTCAAGATATATGTGAGAGGAAAACATGGCTGCTTCAAAAGTCACAATTTATTAAAAACAAAAAACAAAAAACTGATCTCGGGTTCGAAGTGAATCTAGTATAACGAACTTTTGGTGTATGTTGATTTTAGCTCCTCCTGCTAGTCCATTAAAGAGAGGATTACCAAGCAAAAAACGTTCGTGTATTGTGTGTTCAGACGATGACTTAACTCAGGATAGACGACACCATACTCACGTTATATACCCACTTAATCTGCTGGGTATATAATGGCGCGCGCGAAAGAGAGAGAGAAAGTGAGAGAGAGAGCGAAAGTGAGAGTGAGAGCGAGAGAGAGAGAGAGCGAAAGTGAGAGAGAGGGGGGAGAGAGAGAGAGTTTGTGTGTGTGTTAGAGAGGATGAGGGGATGATGGTTGGTTACTTTCTCTGCTTGTCTACTTCGTCGACCGCCATCTTCCTTTAAGCTCTTCTGGTGTGTGGGTGTGGGGGGTGATTTCTTACTTCTGAGCTGGGCAGTCTGTGCATTTCTTCTTGATTAATTAATAAAGACTTGATTTTTAATTTTTAAAAATTTCTATTATTTATTAAAAACAACCCCTGCCCAAAGGTTGTCGAGTACGAACTGATTGTATTCAGAGAGATAATATGTTACGAAGGTTTAACGAGTTGTTTTGACTAAAGTAGAGGATAACTCGGAACGCAACTCTTTTTATCATACAAAAAAAACATTACAATAATTTACATGTAAATAAAATAGAATGATATTAAAATATGTATTATTTAGATTTTTCAGACGATTATTCTCATCTTTGTTGTTATATGCACAATATTCCGATGTGCCCTCCGGCGTTCCTCGGGATTTTCTTGTCGAATTCGGGAACCTTGTTGTCGAACTGAAAAATGTTAGTAACGTAATCGAGGGCCTTCATGGAACCGAATATCTTATCCATTGAGGCTAGATAGTTCCTTATTTTACATTTTTAATGCTCAATGAAATCCCTTTTCTGACTTATAAGTCGACATGTACATACCAAAACAAACGTGACTCCTTTTATGTACACTAGAAATGGCTACCCGGCGTCGCCTGGATAGAGGGGGATTTTTAAAAAGTTAGTCCTACAGATCCATTATTACTGAATCCTGAGTTGGATCCTCGTAGAATGCCTAATTAAAATCCCTATGTAAAAAGACCTTGCATTGATCCAGTCATTCTGCAAAGAAACGTTAATGTCTACTATTTAGAATATTAAACACGAAAAAATTCCATGCAGTTAGCACTTACATTTCATTTTTGATTATCTTCACGAATATAAATCAAATCTTTATTATTTTACTCAAAACCCAAGCCCTGGCAATATTAATTATATATATATATATATATATATATATATATATATATATATATATATATATATATATATATATATATATGAGGTAAGGAAAAAGGAAAAAGTGGACAAAAAATAATAACTCAAACAGGTAGATGTAGGAGAGAAATATTTCGTTCCGCTTTTAGAGGGAACTTCATCAGTCAGTTTATTCAAAATATGGTACATACTTTTGTATTTATAGAAGAGGAAGTGAGTATTTACTTTGTCATTAATTGTTTTATTTTCGAAGTTCCCATTCTATTAACCATGATCGTGTATAACTGTTAAGCTATGTTAAGTCTTCTATGCTATTGTGGCGGAGAACGAGAAAGGAAAAAGAGCAAGACATTGCCTTGCCTGCCGGGATCGAACTCGCGTCCTCCCGCATGCAAAAACAAATGCGTTTTGGGCACTGGACGGACGCGAGGTTCGACTGATGTGCCCGGATGTTTGGCTAATATGCCCATAAAATAACAAGTGCGTCGAGCACTGGGCAGTCAGCAGCAGCAGAAGCAGTCGACGACGAAGCGCTTTTCAATAAAGAAATGGATTTTAGTCGAACAGAAACAAAACTAAATTTTAGTCGAACAGAAACAAAACTAAATAGGAAATGTTATTTTGAACTGCTAAAGATTATTTCGACTACGACGACGGATTTTCCAGCTGCTAGACGAAGAATGTGTTGGCTTGTGAGAAGACTGAGAACTCGCTTGTTTTTGGTTCCCCCTTGGCGAGAGCTTGTTGATTCGAAGGTCTATTTCGCCCCATATATTTCCCCCCTTATATAGCTATTTTAACATGTAGGCAGGATTGAATCTACAACCTCCAGATGATTGTCATTTAGAGCTGCATTAACACAGACTAATATTAGAAGAATTTAATACAACTTACATATTTTTTTTATTTATCGTGTATTGTCTGTATAAGGGAGAATACCTACAGTGGGAAATTATTTTCAAACAGTGAATAAAATTTAAAAAAAAGATTGTCAAACGTTACAATATTTTTAATGAATTTCTTTATTAATATAAATTCATACTAATACCTCACTTTAAGCCCTTTTAACCCACGTCAAATTCACTTTTATGACACTTCTAGATTAAATTTCAGACATAGGGCCGGGGATGACTCTATCATTATTTAATCAACAAGATGTTTCAGAATTATTGATAGAATGTTGTAATCTAATAAACTTATTCAGATTATCTCAAATTCAAACAACAGGTGTGGAAACAACTAAAATTTAGGTTTCATTTCTTATTCTATTCAGTTATAGAAAATTAATTTACTGTAAAAGAAAATTCGATTAAACATTAAACACATAATTTCGATTTCTCTGAGATTTTTTTTTAGATAAGGCTTGATAATTTGTATTATTTTGAATATTCGGACTATTGTCCTCATCTTTATTGTTATTTGTACAACGTTTTGGTCGATGTTTTTTAGAAAAAAATTAATGTGCCCTCCGGTATTCTTCATTGAAGAAAGCCGGAAGGCACCTTAAATCTTTTTTCTTTTAAACTGTACATCTCAAGTTATATAATTTTATTTGAAAACACTCAGTATTTTCCTTAACTTTCTATGATCAGATAAACTGCACATTCATCAAATCGAGCAGACGCAAATGCTAATGTAATTTTTTTTATATAGAATTACATTTATGTCAACTTTGATGCCAAATTGTGTTATATGATATAAGAAAACAAACAAATACAGAAACATACGTATATATATATATATATATATATATATAAATAATATATATATATATATTATATATATATTAATATATAAATATAATGTAATATATTATAATAAGATAAATATATAAAGGTTTTACATATCTATTTATTAGGTGACAAAGGAAC
This sequence comes from Doryteuthis pealeii, assembly GCA_023376005.1. NCBI lineage: Eukaryota > Metazoa > Mollusca > Cephalopoda > Myopsida > Loliginidae > Doryteuthis > Doryteuthis pealeii. Next base: position 91,414,514 of record CM042161.1, read on the forward strand.
ATTCACAACCATATTGGTTTCATACGATGCAATCATCAGGTGAAGATGTTTCAAATGTAAGGAAAAGGTAAGGATTTTCCTTACATTTGAAACATCTTCACCTGATGATTGCATCGCATGAAACCAATATGGTTGTGAATGTTCCTTTGTCACCCATTAAATAGATATGTAAAACCTATATATTTATCTTATTATATTATATAACAGCTCTATTTTATATTGAGCACTCTACCAATAATACTGCCTTTTGTACACCATTCCAGCAAAAGCTTGAATAGTGAACATCTCACACTATATAATATATTATATATATATATATATGTGTGTGTGTGTGTGTGTGTGTGTGTGTGTATATATATATATATATATATATATATATATATAATGTATATATTATATATAATATGATAGTTTGATATCATATGAGGACAATGAAATTGCACCTGGATCTTGATAATATCTTGGGCAAGGTTCTAAGTATGACCAGCAGTTTCTCATTAATCAGCTCTCTTTTATTCACAAACCCAACATTATCGACGGAAAAGAAATAATGCTATAAATCTTGGTTAACTGTTACGATTTTTGTGGACATGTTTTGGCTTCAAGTGAGAGCACTTTACAGTGGAGATTCCTTGTGTTAAGTAGAGGCTGATCCTTAGTGAAGAAACCTTTGGTTGTTCCTCGGTGTCCCTTAGTGTTGGGTAGAATCCTTTGGTTAAGAAGAGCGTGGGTTGTAGATCGGTTCGTCAGTGGCGCATATGTGCAAATGAACAGCTTTCAAGATCGGTGTTAAATAGCTAACTAACCACGTATTCGAGCTCTTAATTGACCGGCTTTAATCCACGCACCCACGCAGAGTCTATAAGTTTAAGTGGTGGACCTCAGCATACCTTATATCACAAAACAATCCTATTTAAGCTATTTAACAATGGTTAATCATTATCTTGGGTCTATCTCTGCTATTCGGACTGAGTCCTCTCTGGTCTTTTTTGTCTTCTTGGGTTGTCTTCAATTGTCTCTGCGTGTCTATTTCTTGTTCTTATTAACGGACAAGAGCACACTTTATATTCTACCTTTTATTTACCCAAGACCCATAACCTCACGCATGGAGAATAGCCAACCAGTAAGATACTCAAGACTAATCTGATTAGGTGGTCACATGACCAAGCCAACCAATGAGAAAACTAATCCTAGGTCAATCAGGAATAAAGGGCTTGTCTATCATACTCATATAAACTTCTGAATGAGTTCTTACATTTAACCGTTATTTTTCATATCTACTCTTCATTACAAAATGAATAGTCAATCTATTTTAACTAAATTATGTAACTGTGTCATCCTAGATAGATAGATAGATAGATAGATAGATAGATAGATATTAACTGAGATAGATAGATAGATATATATTAACTGAGATAGATAGATAGATATATATATTAACTGATATAGATAGATATATAGATAGATAGATAGATATTAACTGAGATAGATAGATATTAAGTGAGATAGATAGATAGATAGATAAATAGATATTAACTGAGATAGATAGATAGATAGATAGATAGATATTAACTGAGATAGATAGATAGATATTAACTGAGATAGATAGATATATAGATAGATAGATATTAACTGAGATAGATAGATAGATATATAGATAGATAGATATTAACTGAGATAGATAGATAGATAGATAGATGGATAGTACAATTAACATAAAATCAACCTGATTTAGTAACCCCATTGCCCTGTTTTGTTACACGCTACAGCTAGTTTCCTTGCTATGGGGTTGGGGTTGAAATCTGAGTTTTCCTTTTCCTAGACCCCAGCCCAGTCGGCGGGGACTATAGAATACCCCGACTGCACCTCTGCAGAGAGGTAAGACCCTAAATCAGTCCACCTGTTGGTCGTAGATGATTAAGGGGGTGGAATCCTGGTCCGCTGAGTAGTCCATAACATGCAACACTCCACTTTTATCCTTACTTGGTCTAGATGGGCAGTCGGAGATTCACCCTCCAATCAATCGGTTGGTCACGTCAAGCCCTGCTATCTATATGATTATTTTTACCATTTTGCACTTATGGCAAACCCCCTCTCCACTTTTTATCATATATATGCTAGAAGGCGGTGGATGAGGGCTTTGGTGTCCTGGATATGAGGACTGTGAAATACATATTCATTGTCATTACTCCCAGGTCCACTTTTATCCGGAGAGGTAGTACCTGTTAGAGTATCATATATGCTTTAAATAGAAATAGGAAGCGCGTGGTGTAATGGTTAAAGTCATAGGAAATGGACTCGACGCCCCGACTTCAAATCTTGGACGTGGTAATTGCATTTCACTTAGCGCTAATACCCTTGGGAAAGGTATGAATCCTACTCTCGCTCCAGATATGGGTAAATAGTAGGGCAGTCTGGGCTCTTTAACCTTGGTTAGGCAACCGGTCTAGGAGAAGGAAAACTCTGAATTCAAACCTGCTGAACTCCGCTTAAGAAATTGACCTTGTGTTATATCCTGCTCGTACGGAGGGGTTGGTAAATATATATATGCTTTAAATAGATCAAAAGATGATTCTAAATATGTGATCCAAAATGAGTTTAATAAAACATGAGTTTAAAAAGAATTTAAATGCCAAACAAGAATGAATAAAATAAACATCTTCGACATTAAATAACCTTTTGTATTAATAAAACAAGGATTACATTTTTTAATGAACTCTAGAAGACACACACAATTTAAATAAAACATTCCAGACTTCTACTCTTTATATGAATAACTTTATTTATAAAAACTTAATGAAGTTTTAATCTTTTTCTCACCAAAGTCAAAGTTAGGGAAAATTTCATTTCAGAGTTGCAAATTCGATTTTTAATAGTTTTAAGTTCAATCTTATTATTATTGGCAATCACTGAGTCGGAAGAAACAAATATTTTATTTTAAATGCTTGTTTAAAATTCTTAAAGCAAAATAACCTGAATAATTAATTTAAATTTTTAAAGTTATTTATTTCCTAAATATTCATATTACAACTACTTACTGTAAACTAAATAATAATAATGATGATGATGATACAAATAGTAATGCAATATTCAGTCACTCACACATTACTCGACTTATGCAAAAAAGAAGATTCATTAATCTCAGTTAAATATTGTACATTTATGACAATTATATCTACTAGATTTTTTTTACGAATACAAAAGATGTTGACTGCCATAAAATCAACATTTTCCTTGACCATAATTGGGAAACCTGAAGTTTTGAGGTCATAAGCAACCAATTAAACGATCAACTGCCGATCAACTACAATATTAAATTTCTTTTCTCCTAGACCAATTGCTATGCCAAGATTAAATAACCCTGTCTGCTCTACTATTTACCCATAGATGTAGGGAGAATAGTTGGATTCATATATTTCCCCCAGTTAGCGCTATCAAGAGCCGGGTTAGCTCAGTCGGTAGAGCGTTCGGCTAGAAACCACAAGGTTCCCAGTTCAATACCGGCCCTCGCCAACTCAGCTAATGAGTAGCAGATGTATATGCGCGGTAAAGTAAGGAGCTGATGATAGGTGTGGCGCTCCACCTCAGACACAAAAAATAATCTCCTTCGTCTAGCGCTAGAGAAAAGGGGATAGAATCCCTCGCTGATTGGCTGATACCGTCTTTAGGCCACCCCGACGACCTTATTAGCGCTATGTGAAATGCAAACAGTCTCGTTTAAGATTTGGATATTGTAAATGCAAGAGAATTGTCTCCCTTGCTTTGCCCGGTTGTCCTATTGCGTAGGTACAAGACGCCGTTTGACACCGGTAAAAGTCACGTGTTTGTGGGACACGGGATTTTGAATCCAGTTATAAGCAGGATTTGAAGACGACAAGAAGGTAAGAATACATGCTTGGAACTTTTCCTCCTCTTTTTCGATTTTAGTAGTTGTATTAGAGAAACTACATAGTCTATTTGTATTTATTGTAGTTTCACGTTGAAGACGTTCGTGGAAGACCATTGCGAAACAGGAGGATAGTGACAGCCTCTTGTATTTACCTAAATAAAAACGTCTTTAGCAGTCGGACTGTCTTATTCAAATCTTTGCTGGGTGTTGCCGTTACAGATATGGTTAACCGTGTTTATTTCATTACAAAATGAGCGCTTCATGTTGATTTGTTTCTAATGACACCTCAATCGAATGAAAATGTCTGCAATCAACATGGATTAACTCTTTAATCTTCGTCTTTGAATCCAAATCATGTTGATGATAATTATTTATTGAATCTATTTAATTGCTTTCAAATTATTGCCATTATATAGAAATACTTGAAACCACATAACTGCAAATTAATTATTCTCCTTTGGCTTCGCATCTCTTTATCTTTTCTTCTTTTCTATTTCTTTCTTAATTTTCTGACTGCCTGAATGTCTCTCTCTCTCTCTCTCTCTCTCTCTCTCTCTCTCTCTCTCTCTCTCTCTGCCTCTCTCTGTCTCTCTCTCTCTCTCTGTCCCCCCTCTCTCTGTCTCTCTGTCTCTCTCTGTCTCTATCTCTCTGTCTCTCTCTCTCGTCTCTGTCTCTCTCTCTGTCTCTCTGTCTGTGTGTGTGTGTCTCTCTCTCTGTCTCTGTCTCTCCCCCCTCTGTCTCTGTCTCTGTCTCTCTGTCTCTCTGTCTCTGTCTCTCTCTGTCTCCCCCTCTCTGTCTCTGTCTCTCTCTGTCTCTGTCTGTCTGTCTGTCTCCCCCTTCCCCCCTCTCTCTCTCTCTGTCACTGTCTCTGTCTGTCTCTCCCCTCTCTCTGTCTCTCTCTCTCTGTGTCCCTGTGTCTTTCTCTCTCTCTCCGTCTCTCTCTCTCTCTCTCTCTCTCTCTCTCTCTCTCTCTCTCTCTCTCTGTCCCTGTCTATGTCTCCCATCTACTCCTCTCTCTTTTCCCCTCTTTCCCTTTTTTCTTTCTCTTCTCTTCATTTTCTTTTTTGATTATTCTCTCGCTCGTCTCAGTAAATGGTTATTATCAAATAGGAATAGTTATTAAAAACCATATACATATTTACCACTCACTCCTCACGAGTAGGATGTGACACAAGATCAAATTCTTTAGCGGAATTTAACAGCTTTCAAATTCAGAGTTTTCCTTCTAAAATAGTTGCCTAATCAAGTTTAAATGCCCAGTCTTCCCTACTATTTACCCATAACTGGAGGAAGAATACTTAGATACATACCTTTCCCAGGAGTATTAGCGCTATATGAAATACGAACAGCTGCCTGAATAACTTAAACTCGTCTCGCCATGGCCATTTACAACAATGATAACTATCACGCCTCTCCACCATAAAATTACTTAAAAATTACTTCTACATTAAATGAAATACAAAGAGTTGATATGAAGTAAAACCTAACCGTCTATCCTCCTCGGGCTTTAAGGCTGGTAGGTATCCTCACAGGCATACGAAGAAGATACAATAGTATCAATGTTACTACGTCACATGATAAATACGTCACGTTTCAGAATATCTATTATCTTTTAATATGCATATACTCTGTCTTCTCTCTCTCTCTCTCTCTCTCTCTCTCTCTCTCTCACACACACACACTCTTTCTTTCTTTCTTTCTCTCTCTCTCTTTCTTTCTTTCTCTCTCTCTTTCTTTCTTTCTTTCTTTGTCTCTCTCTCTCTCTCTCTCTCGTTCTTTCTTTCTTTCTCTCTCTCTTTCTTTTTCTTTCTTTCTTTCTTTATATCTCTCCCCCTCTACCTCTCTTTCACTTCCTGTCTGTTATTCCTTTCTATTTTTCTATCTCTTCAAACATTTTTCTCTTCTATTTGTTTTCTCCTTTTCGCTTTCTCTCTCTTCGTCCCAATCATAAACAGACATTTACAAATGAAACAACTATCAGTACTAAATAGCCCATTCGGAGTTGCAATGCCATTAAACAAATAAACAAAACAAAATAAAACCAAACCTAACAATAGTGATGATTACCATCAGACGAATCCAATTTTGGCATTAAATAACCCATAAAGGTTTGATATGCCATTAAACAAATAAATCAAACCAAACCTGTCAATAGTTAGGATTACAATCAAACATTTACATACGAATCCAATTTCAGCATTAAATAACCCATAAGGACTTGATATGCCATTAAACAAATGAATCAAATCAAACCTATCAATAGTTAGGTTTACAATCAGACATTTGCATACGAATGCAATTTTGGCATTAAATAACCCAAAACGGATTGATATGCCGTTAAACAAATAAATAATTATGCAAACTTATAACAAAACCAAATCATTACACTTTCGAAAGTGTGTGTATGTGTGTATGTATGTATGTATGTGTGTTTGTGTGTGTGTGTGTGTGTCCGTGTGTGTGTTATGTGTAATTCTTCTTGCAAAATGGTTCAGCCATTCCAGCATTCATTCCATCATTATTTTTACCAAGCGTTCGCCATTTGCATTCGAAGAACTAACTACAAAGAATTCTTTCCCAATACAAACATCCATTCTGATAGTGAAAACGCAACCGCTGATTAGATTCCGATATTATTTCTCGTACTGAATACAATTATGATGTACCCACTTTCATCGCAACTGACTGCCGCTTTTTTTCACACACAATCACCCTCATTATTATTCCTCATTGTTACGGTATGAAAATGGCGGCAATTTCAGTACAAATGGAGGATGCTATTCGAGAATGTTCTAGGGCGCCCAGTCCTCATACAAAGCAGCATACAGATTGTTTGCTCTTTTAACGGACTTATTTGCTTACGGATACTTTCAGCAAACATTCAACTCGATATATATATATATATATATATAATATATATATATATATATATATATATGTTTGTGTGTGAGGAGTAACAGATTGGGTAAATCCGACAAACTCCGACAAAATATGATTTAAAAATTAGGAAAAAATGGATAATGCACAAAACAACTTCATTCAATATATATATATATATATATATATATATATATATATATATATATATATATATATATATATTTATTAATTTGTGGAATTTTTAAAAATATAATTGTTTTTCATAAGCAACTACCCAGGTTTCAGGTTATTTCACCATCATCCGGTTGCTAATAGTTCTTCTGGTTTTTATGCAAAGACATTTCTTGCTGTTATGTTTTTGGACCGTAAATTACGTCGGTTGATTATTGTGGACGATCTTTATGCTTTCAATTATATTTTTGAATTTTTCAATTTCTGAATTTTTTTTTTTTTTTTTTTGCTGATGAGGCCTAATAGGCTGAAATGTACATACAGAGATTGATTTTTCTCGATTGGTTTAGCCTTACATTTGAATAGGTATTCCCGCCTAATTCTTTAATTATTAATTAATTAATTTTCAAAAATTAGGTACGACTTCAATTAAGCACATATTCTCCCAAAAATTGTCGGCTAAAAAAGCCATATCAAAACACATCGTCTGTTTGTTTACTTCTCATATATATATATATATATATATATATATATATATATATATATATATATATGATAAATAAATGCATACACACACACATATATATATATATATATATATATTATTATAATGGTACACAGTAATAACCTCCTCGAGTTTCACCATAAGGATCTTCAGGGTTAAATCCACTGAATTAATCAAGATATTGATTAATTACAGCCGGTTGCACGTGTGTATTTTTTGGCAAAAATACCCACACAAATACAACCAGCAAATCCTCCATATCAACTCACCCAGGCTACGTAGTTCAAAAATAAATTTGAACACTACGACATCGTCTTTCGCAGACGGAAGGATGACAATCAGTATATTAAATAGATGTAATAAAAAACAAAATTGAGAATATTGGTTCAAATAATTCATGAAATAATCTGTCTACCATCGATAATTTTGGGTAACTTTGGGTGGTTGGTTGGTTGGTTGGTTGGTTGGTTGGTTGGTTTTTACTGCATGTAAACCCTTGGATCATTTTATCCCAAAGACGGTTTGTTTTAGTTATTCTTATTGGGTATTCAATTCTTTAAAACTCATTTTTAAAATATATATTTTTAAAACTCATTTTTGATCTACCTAAACGTACTACCACCCCTAGCCAGGGTGGACCTGGGAGTAATGGCAATGAAGATAGATACTACACACTTCACAGAGCTGAAGAATTGGAACCTTATCACAAGACGCAGTTTAACATTATGACCAGGATATACTTTGTGCGGTGTAATGGTCTCGAAACTAAGCTATCAGACAATTGTTAGTGAGTTTGTATTGTGGAGTAGCCTAGCTTACCTTTTGTATAAAGTAAATGAGCTGGTCCAAAACTTGTTGTATAATGGATCATACAATATTCAGTATACTAGTACATCCTAATATAGTTTATGCCAGACCTAGAGTAACTCGCAACAGCGTGCTAAAACATCGAGGTAGACGGTTCGCGTAATGGTTCCGTAACCTTTGCAGTCTTTGCCTCATACCCCACTTGTATGGGCTGGGCACAAGGCTTCGTTTTAACGTGGGCCCACCCACAAGCCGAAGCTCATGGGTGGGAAAGAACAAAAATTGCGTCGATCCCTTCGGCATTCCCCCTCAAGGGGGCGCCTCAGGCGCTGGGCAGTAAACCCAGCTCTGTCCCCAAGCGAGCAGGTATTGCCTAGGGGGATAGCCCCCTGGGATAGGCGCTGTTAATTTCATTACCTCACCACTCCAGATGCCGAAGCGCTCTGAAGCAGGCTCAGTAATCCCCCAGATGTTCGAAAACAGCAGTGTACAAATAGTCTTGGACCAGCTCATTTACTCTTTAAAAAAGGTAAGCCAGGCTAGTCCACAGCAGTTTGATTATTGTTTCATCAACATTGGGTTATTCCATAATATTTTCCTGTTCATGGCTTGGAAAAAGTTAAAACATTGATTTAAATAATTTGATATAGTCTATTCAAGGAATATCTTTGAAGAAATAAAAAGGAGTCGTCTGGGTGGTCAAAAGTCGATATCAACCAGACAGCGAGGAAGTCTATCCCCTTTTCACTAGCGCTAGACCAAGGAGATTGTTTTAGCGTCTGAGGCGGAGCGCCACTTTTCACTTTACCGCACATATCCCTGTGCTACTCATGCGCTGAGTTGGCTAAGGATGGTATAGAACCAGGAACCTTGAGGTTCCCAACCGAACACTCTACCGACTGAGCTAAGCCAACCCTACCGAAGAAAATGTTCCACTATTAAGGAAAAATGTTGTGTGCCTTGTCTGATAAGAGTCTCTATAATGCTAAATGATATTGTTTTTAATATGAAGAAGAAAAACGGAAAAAAAATACGAAACCCCCCAAAAAAAACAAAACCAAAAAAAAAAAAACCAATCGCAGAATAATATACTATGGATAACTGTTCGATATGACATGACAGCAGAATCTTAAATAGGCAACATTAATAAAAAAAAATAAAAAAACTAGTTCACCTTTTTTTTTTCACTTGGGCATCTGGCAAAGACAGTCGTTATAACAATATAACAATAAGATAAACAGTCAGAATAACAGTGACAAAATGGCACTGGCCCATTTATTTTATAGACAGTATATTCTTAAAAGTGTCACAACCATAAAAAGAATAGGTGGTAATATATATGTTCACCATAAATCAATATCACTTCTTAACACATCGTATTGTGGTCTGGCAGGTGTGATGATCAACATACGAAACAACAGATTCATACAGGCTTGTGGTAGGTTCGATCCAAACTCTATCCACGACATTGATTGACTAATTAATTTAAATGGTATGTCAACCAATCTAAGAGTCATGTTTAACGTACCGGTTATCGCTGTATACAATGATCCAATAATATTAAGAAAGGTATGAATCCAACTATTCTCTTACCAGCTTTAAGTAATTAGTGGGACTCACTGGGATTTTATACCTTGGCATGGCAACTGGCCAAGGAATAGGAAAATTTGAAATCAAAACCTTTGAACCACCTTTTAAAAATTGACCTTGTGTTAAATCATACTCGTGTGGAGAGATAGGTATATACATACACACACACACACACACACACACAGACACACACACACATATATATATATATATATATATATATATATATATATATATATGATATATGATATATTGATAAACAAATGATGTTTACAAATGCTTGGGATCATCAGGAGAGAATGTGCACCGTTTCAGGGCCTTCCTCTCAACGGCCCCGAAACGGTGCACATTCTCTCCTGATGATCACAAGCATTTGTAAACATCATTGTTTTTTCAATATATCAAATTCACACTGTCGGATTAAGTTCCTTTATTTCACACACACACACACACACACACACACACATATATATATATATATATATATATATATATATATATATTATAAAGAAAATTTGCTTTAGAAGCATTGTTGAGTAAAGCATATTATTATTTATATTTTTTGCATTTGAAGGCAGTTACAATGCGTATATCATATAAAATTCGATAATAAATGAAAATAATCGTGACAAGCGAACTCGACAAATATCGCCCGCTACGTAGAACATCGACAAGTCATGACAAGCTAATTTCGCATGTTTCATTTGATGCGTATCGGTGGCCCAGTGGTAAAGTCTCTGACTCTGCGTGCTGAGTTCCTGGTTTCGATTTCTGTCGGAGGGAAATCGTAAGTATACATCGCTGATGAGACTTAAAAGTTGAAACAGCTGAACGATGTTCTACGTAGGGGGCGATATTTGCCGAGTTCGCTTGTCATGATTATTTTCATTAATTACCGAATTTTATACGATATACGCATTGTAACTGGCTTCAAAAGCAAAAATATAAATAATATAATAATAATAATAATAATAATATAATATATATATTATATATATATATATATATATATATATATATATATATATCAATCCGGAAACTTAAGATCCCTTGGTGGATGTTCTACTGAGTGAGTTTCGAATTTTCCTTCTAGACCTGTTACCAAGGTTAAAGAGTCCAGTCTGTCCTACTATCTGAGGAAGAACAGTATTCTTGTCTTTTCCAAGGTTATTAGAGTTATGTGAAATGCATATAGCTTTCTTTAAACTCGCGGTTATGCTTATAGGAAGTGGAATAGTCTAACCAAGTTCAACTCCTGTTCACTGGTATTTGCATCTTCACACGGCGCTTATACCCCTGGAAAAGGCATGAGACCAAATATTCTCCGTCCAGTTATGGACATACAGGTCTCTGTAACTTTGATATAGCAATCAGTCTTGAAAAAGTAAGACGAGGAATGCAATCATATATATGTGTGAAATTCATTCAACAAGCCGGTAGAGTTCATCTTACATTGCTAGGCAGTAGCCGTCTTCTGTGCCATTGGCTTCCCTATAGGACAGTCAATAGGTCCCGGATCATATTGCCCCTTCGGAGCCGTCTCTGTGCCATTGGCTTCCTATAGGACAGTCAATAGGCCCCAGCTCATGGTGCCCCTTCGGAGCCGTCTCTGTGCCATTGGCTTCCCTATACGACAGTCAATAGGTCCCGGATCATATTGCCCCTTCGAGCCGTCTCTGTGCTGTTGGCTTCCCTATAGGACAGTCAATACGTCCCGGATCATATTGTCCCTTCGGAGCCGTCTCTGTGCCATTGGCTTCCCTATAGGACAGTCAATAGGTCCCGGATCATATTGCCCCTTCGGAGCCGTCTCTGTGCAATTGGCTTCCCTATAGGACAGTCAATAGGTCCCGGATCGCATTGCCCCTTCGGAGCCGTCTCTGTGCCGTTGGCTTCTCTCTCCTAGGGTCATTAAATCCTAATCATCTAGCCTATGTCATAGTACTTGCCACAGATTGAATATATTCGCGTGAAAGTCATTCTATACGCCGTTAGAGTCCCGTCTCAGATTGCACCGTAATATATTATAGATACTAGTATAAAAAACACCCTCCGGGCGATGTAAAAATAGATTTTTGAAATATATTGCCTGAGGGGTGGGAGTAAAAAATTCAATATCAGCGAGTTTGTACCCTAAGTAAGTAAAATCATCAAATTCATTAAAGGATTAAAAAATAAAACAATTTGAAATGTAAACATTAAGTTGAAATATAAACATTAAATATGTATTAAAATAAAACAAACTATATATAGATATATAATACCAGTCATGTATTTATTAAAACTTGTTTTAAAAAACAATGAGGACTGTCTAATGTTGCATGTTCAAATTTTGAGTGTATTTACTCTAATGTGACGTAAGCAGTGACATAATTTTTGTTACAGACAAAAACCGGAAACGAATCTTCATTATTAATTGATATTACGGGGAAATTTGAGACGGGACTCTAACGGCTTGTAGAATGATTTTTACACGGATATAATGAATTTGTGGCATGTCCTACCGCATAGGCTAGCCAATTAGGGCGTATTGACCCTCGGAGAGGAAAGGCAACGGCACAGAAGACGGTTACTATGGGGCAATATAAGATGGGACACAGTAAGCAGAATGACGTTTACACGGATATAATGAATATGTGGCATGACCTACGGCATAGGCTAGCTGAATAGGGCATATTGACCCTCAGAGAGTGAAGCCAACGGCACAGCTGATCGCTACCACAGGGTAATATGGGACTGGACTCTAACAGCGTGTAGAATGGATTTCACATGGATATAATCAATCTGTAGCATGTACTATGGCATAGGCTAGCCGATTAGCACCGCTGTGACTGCGCCTTCCATTCCCGAAGATGTATTATAAACCACGAATATACCTGCTGTCAACGTAGACCAACACCTTTATTTCTGCCCACAAAGCCAAGCTATGAATTAATGATTGAATATATATGGAGTAGACTAAGAAATTATCCGCCCTTTTATTTTATGGAAGTCGAGCCAATCGTAGATTATTTGATTGGTAGAACCATGACTAATTTGCAGAGAACAATCTTCCTTATCGATGATAAATTTCCGGTACGCCATGCCATCTTTCGAGCTTTCTGAATCTTCTCGTCAGCGGTGGAGGTTAACGGGAGTCCTACTCCCTCTTCGTGCTTTACGTTTGTCTGGCCACTTTTATACTTCTTTATTCACTCATATGCACTTCTACGTGGTTTTGCCATGTCCACGTATTGTACTAAAATCCTCCGATGAGTTTCTACACCTGGCACTTCTTCCGATCAGAGAAATCGGATAACCTCTTTGGTGCATACTGCTAGTGGAGCGGACATGTTTACACTGTGAAGACAGCAAGCAAAATGGCGCTATCAAGGATGTAATCAATCTGTGTCAGTACTATAACGTAAGCTATCTCATGGCGATAGTGCCAATAATTTTTGACTCCCAATCCTATATATATATATATATATATATATATATATTATATATACAAGGTATGCCAAAAAAGTATCGAGATTTTTAAAACTTTTAGACTCACCTTGTATTCTGAAAAAATAACGTTCCATGCATATATTCCTTCCGAATGCAAGGTGTGTCAAAAAGTACCAAGTTTAAAGCTGTATTTAACAAAGTAGAAATGTATAATGAATGAATTTTTTTTTCAGAATACAAGATGTGTCGGAAAGGACAAAAAATCTCGATACTTTTTGACACACCTTATATATATATATATACAAGGTGTGTAAAAAACATCAAGATATTTCCATACACGCTCTCCTAACCCTCTCTCTCTCGCTCTCTCTCTCGCTTTCTCTCTCTCACACACACACACACACACACACAACGTAAGTGAATGCTCGATGTCATCCTTCAAAACCGTTTATTCCAGCGTTTCATAAATTTCGAATTATTCTAAGAGTACTAATGTTCTATTCCAAACATTTTAAACAAACTGATCAACAAAAACTATCACAGTCTCTTTATTATTCTGTGATAAATTTTACTTTCCCCTTATTCAACAAAAGCCCCGAAGAAGATCTATTAAACAGATTGAAACACTGCAGCGTTGGCTGAAATAAATATCACTCTTTTATTGAACCTGTGGTTTTTTTCAAATGTTTCACTATATTACATATCGTCGGATCACTTCCATTTTCTCTCATATATATTATATATATATATTATATATAGTATATATATATGGGGATTTTGACAGATTATTGGAATTAGTAGTTGCATTTCGCCTCACGGATTTGTTTTGTTCAAGACAAAATCGACACGGTGTCACATCAGTGTTTGAAGTTAATCCTACTGATAATTCAGTGGTGGGCGTATGATTCACTGTTCACTGTACAAAATGGCGATTTTCTATCTCGCATATCTACAACTTTTTTGAAATATTTATATATTTAACTATCGAGGCGCGTGGTCTAATGGTTAGAATCGTAGGAAATGAGTCGTCGACCCGAGTTCATTCCTGGACGAAGCTGTTTGCATTTCACATAAAGCTATACCCTTGAAAAATGTATGAATCCAATTTCCCTCCACTAATGGGTAAATAGCAGGACAGATTGGGCTCTTTTAACCATGGCTAGTAACAGTCTAGGAAAGAAACTCTGAATTCAAACCTGTTAAACTCTGCTTAAAAAATTGACCTTGTGCGCATCCTGCTCGTGCAGAGGGGTTGGTAAATATATACATCTGTATATATATATATATATATATATATATATATATTCTATATATATAAAATGTTGTTCTGGTTCCAACGGGAGAAAATTCAATATTTTATAAAAAAGAAGGTCCAAAATGTATTTTGTTCTCAGAAAATTTTTTTAAATTCTTTGTTTTACATATGCAACACGTGTTTCAGATCTTCTGGTATCTTCTTCAGCTTTGATTGATAATATGAAAATGAATTTTTACATGCATGTGTATATAAATACATACACATGAGTATTTCACACCACTCTTCCCTGTTTTTTGTGGGAGTGGAATGGAATTTCATTTTTTAACATAGTCTTTTAAACAGGTGTTTTTGTTTTTTGGGGGGGTTTACAAATAAAGTCATTAGCTGAATTTTTTAGCTTTTTTTTTACTTTTTTTGTTGTATTACTTTTATATATACATATATATATAATATATATATATATATATATATATATATATATATACATTATATATATATAAAATATAATTATATATATATATATTAATATATTATTATTATAATCCATCGCTGGCTAGCTCATCTTTTTTCATAGTGTAGCATGGAGACGGAATTCAACATCGCTTGGTTACTAACTTGTTTCTCGCCTATGCGATTATTCAAACCAAATGCTCTATCTATGATATTAAGCACTGAAAAGGGGATAGACTCCCTCGTTATTAAACTCAGCTTAAGAAACATCCTGCTCGTGTTGGTAAATATCTATAGATTACTGATTTTTAACACAAAGTAAGTTTAGCTTTTGTCGATAGGGCGTCCGAACTGGGAACACAAGGTTCCTGGTGCTTACCGACCCCTCGCCAAACTCAGCGTAATGAGGACAGCACCAGCGGATACTTGCAGTAATGTGAGAGCTGATGGTAGATGGGCGCTCCACCTCAGAGCGCTAAAATAATCTTGGTCAGGCGGCCAGTGAAAAGGGTATAGACCCCCCGGACTGTCGCACATAAGGCCGTGCCACCGACTTTAACTTGTTTTTACACAAAACTGTTGACTACGAGGCCTTAAATCTGTAGCAGGAGCTGTATGCCATCAATAAGCCACTTGGTCCATTTTTTTTTTCTTCCTTTTTTTTCCTTCTTTATTTTTCTCCAACTTTGCAATATTTTTACATATTAATAAAAGCTATTATTATAAGTGATAATATATAAAGTAAGTAAAGTAAAGTCGTCGGGGCGGCCTAAAAGTCGGTATCAGCGCAGTCAGCGAGGGAAGTCTATACCCTTTTCAATAGCGCTAGACCAAGGAGTGCTTTGGCTGTCTGAGGTGGAGCCACACCACCATCACTCCTTACTTTACCGCACGGTAATCCCTGTGCTACTCACATATGCTGAGTGCGGGCCCGGTATCGAACTAGGAACCTTGTGTTTCTAGCCGAACGCTCTCCGATTAATAAAACTATTATTAAAGAAAGTCGAACTGAAAGCCCCGGTACCACGCCTATTTCACCGAAGTTAAGCAGAGATGAGCTGTTTTCGTTTTATGGAAATATATCAGCCTTTTACGGGTTCATTTAAACCGAATCAAGTCCTTAAACAAAGAGCGCACATTAGGAGGACTGGTGTTTACTTTAAGTGGGTTATTACCCCTAATTGAGTATTGAAGAGCTCATCAGCAACATAGTCTCTCCGTAATGTGAGCTCTTTGTTTAAGGACTTGATTCGCGTATTATAATGACCCCGTAAAAGGCTGATATATCATAAACAAAAACAACTGAAATAACCCACATACTTTTTTCATTCCTCGTTTGGTTGGTTGGTTGGTTCGGTGGTTGGTTGATTTTAACGGCATATCAATCCGCGAGGTTATGTCCCTGCTAACGGTTGGGAAGTAATATAGTGTGTATTTAATTATATTCATTTTAGTAATTGGGTTTTAACCATGTATTAGCATCATTGGGATAATGTTGTAGATGTTATTGATTAAGTCATTCAACATATATGAAGTCTGTCCAATCTAAGGATCAGTAAGTAACCAAAATCCCAAGATAGGATTCAGAAAACATGTGGAATAGCTTTAGAATCAATAGGTTTATAATGAAAGCAAAAATGAAATAGTAGCTAAATAAATAAATAATAAATTATCGACCATCGTTAGATTGTAAATATTATGTAAATTTATTCAGTTTACAAATCTAAAAATTTATCACACATAATATTACGTTTTTTTATTACACACATTTAAATTATTTAATATTCTCTCATCACATAAACTGTTGTTTACAAACAAATAAAATTAAAATACCTTTACTTACACTCAATTAATTAAATAGAGCCAAACTCATTCATTTTAAATTATTCAAATAGATTATTTAAATTTTATTTCGAAAATTTAAATACTAAAATTAATTAAACACAATTAAATTTGCCCTAAAAATTTCAGTTATACTTATTTTTTTCTTGTTTTAAAAGATTTCCACTAGACAAAGTAAACATTCTTTTTCAAAAGATCTTTCAAAATATAAACAGTAAATTCCAAATTTTCCCAACCGCAAAACGCTGAAATATAAGAAAAAAAATATTCGTTTTGCTGACGTAATTAATTTGTATTTATATTTTCTTTTTAGTATTCTCGTGAAAGCAGGAATTCGAATATGAATATTTATCTTTGTACTGAAGATGATCAGAGACGCATGCTTGATATATAATATTTATCTATTATTTAAACAATTTTATAAGGAATGTTCGTACATATAACCCGTTCAAACCATGTGACTACAATAAATTCATCCTTCCTTCGTATTTTGTAACTTTAATCACGTAATTTTCACACACCACACACACACACGCACGCACACGCACACACAGCACACACTTTATATATATATATAATAATAATAATGAAAAATATATATATAGTATATATAGGCTATTTTAAATAAAACTATTCATCTTGTTTTACACAGTGTTTTATGGTATCAATTATGATTGGTATCGAACCCGGAGCCTTGAGATTCCTAAGGAATGCATTACTGGACTGAGCTACCAACCTCTATTTGAAGAGAAGAGAAGAAGAAAAAGAAGAAGAAGAAGAAAGAAGAAGAAGAAAAGAAGAAGAAGATAATAGCACATCAGTAGGACAGGTCAGGCTCAGAATCGGGTACCTCATGACAGAATCTAAACTCTCTCATTAACTGCAGCTCAAAGAAGCATACAGATAACAAACTATATTCAAAGCAAAAAGAGATAAGACGCAACAATAAATAAGTGTAGAATGGGAAGGGGACAAAGACGAAACGGTAATCATATAAAGCGAATGTATCCATAAGCACAAAGAGAGTGGCAGTACAGGCACGACTGGGTGGGGAAAGGTGATACACTGTAATTTTGCAGAATACAGTTTTTCGCCAAGTACTGCTAAATGATTATGTACAGATCGGAATCTGTCGTAGAACTGAGAAACTCATAAAATTCTAATGGGACATTGAGATACAGACGGATCAACCTAATCCCGAAGGGAGACCAAGACCTGTGTTAAATTTTAACAAGAAAAGAAAGAACATGTATCATCTGGATCTTGCCATTCCAGCAGATCATAGAGTGTAAGTGATGAAGAGTGAAAAGAGACGATACTTGGACGCTTGACAAAGACTGAAACAAAAACAAAAAAAAAAAAAAACTATTGTGGAACATGAATGTAAGGTCGTACCAATTGTACTTAGTACTCTTGGAATAGTCCGAAAAGGTTCAGGAAACGAGTCTGGTTAAGTTGGAAATCAAGGAAGAATGGAGACCATGCAAACAATAGCATTGTCAAAAACGGTAAATAACTCAGAAGAGTCCTGGAACCTGAGGAACTTGAATCACTCACTCTAGAGAAACCACTAGCTAAGGCGGCTGGGAAAAACATTCATTGAGTAACTAATAATAATAATAATAATAATAATAATAATAATATAATAATAATAAAATAATAATAATGAGACCGGACCTAGTGGTATTAACAAAAAAGAAAACTTGTAACTAGGTGTATTTTCGCTGTTTCAGCAGATCACGGCTTGAAGATGAAGGAAAACGAATACGATGGATAAATATCTGACTTTGCTGAAGTGATACCAATTGTAGTTGGTGGCGCTTGGAACGTCCAAAAAGCTTGGGAAAAAGACTGGAAAACCTGGATAATAAGATAGAAGAATTGAGACATAACCAGAATATTTCCACTGTCTGCAAATTGCCAGATATGCTGAAGAAGAGTCCTAGAGATCTGAAGAGGACTTGTTGTCACTCAGACTCCGGGAATACTCACAGCTAATGCTGTTGTGAAAAATAATAAAAATAATAGGGAAATCAGAGGAAGGATTGAGACCATCTGAATACTGCATTGCTCAATCGGGCTAGGATAACTCAGAAGAGTTCTTGGAGACCTTGAAGGAGAACATTTTTTTTTTTTTTTTGTTGTCACTCAGACTCCAGTAAAAAACCTCCAGCTAAAGCAGTAATAAATTTGCGCCTAGTTATCAATCTCATATTTTATAGTTAGAATGCTTTATAGGCTTTAATTAGAAGAATTAACTTCAAATGGATATATTTGACCAAACAGATAGGTACTGCCACTCCGTGTCAGAATATATCCATTTGAATTAAATTCTTCTAATTAAACGTTAAAGCATTCTAACTATTAAAATATAGGATTATAACTAGCGCAAAATTTATTATCTGCTTTAGCTTGATGGTTTTTTAACTGGAGTCTGAAGTGACAACAAGTCTCCTCAGGTCCCAAGACTCTTCTGAGTATCCTAGCGATGCAAGCATGCATATTCCTAGATGGTCTCAACCTTCCTCTGATTCCTCTATTATTATATTATATGTTTTTCACAACAGCATTAGCTGAAGGTATTTCCCTGGAGTCTGAGGACAAACAAGTCTCTTCAAGATCTCTAGGACTCTGTCTCAGCATTCTGCAGTTTGCAGCAGTGAAATATTCCTGGATGGTTCAATTCTTCTTCTTAATTTCCAGGTTTCCAGTCTTTTTCCCAAGCTTTTTGGGCAGTTCCAAGCGCACCAACTACAATTGGTATAACTTCAGCAAGGTCCGTTTTTTATCCATCGTTTCGTTTCCCCCTTCATCCTTCAGCCGTGATCTGCTGGAACAGCAAAATACACCAGTTGACAGTTTTTCTTTTGTTAATTACCTAGGGTCGGTCTCATTATTATTATATTATATTATTAATTATTATTATTATTATTATTATTATTATTATTATTATTTACTCAATGAATTGTTTTTCCCAGCTCGCCTTAGCTAGTGGTTCCTAGAGGCTGAGTGATTTCAAGTCTCCTCAGGTTTCCAGGAACTCTTCTGAGTATTCTAGCCGTTTTGACAATGCTATTGGTTTGGATGGTCTCCATTCTTCTTGATTTCAACTTAACCAGACTCGTTTTCCTGAACCTTTCGGACTAATCCAAGAGTACTAATGTACACATGGTACGACCTTTACATTCATGTTCACATGATAGTTTTTTTTTTTTTGTTTTTGTTTCAGTTCTTTGTCAAGGTCCAAGTACTCGTTTCTCTTTTCACTCTTCATCACTTACACTCTATGATCTGCTGGAATGGCAAGATCCAGATGAGTGACATTGTTCTTCTTTTCTTGTAAATTACACTAGGTCTGGTCTCCCTGTCGGGATTAGTGATCGTCTGTATCTCAATGTTCCCCATAGAATTTTATGAAGTCCATTTTCTACGAACAGATTCCGATTTGTACATATATCATTTAGCAGTAATGGCGAAAAATGTTATTTCTTCAAAATTACAAGTGGATCACCTTTCCACCCAGTCAGTGCCTAGTCTGCACTCTCTTTGTGCTAGTTGATACATTCGCTTATTATATGATTAACCGTTTCGTCTTTGTCCCCTCCCATTCACACTATTATGTTGCGCTTATCTCCTATTTTTGCTTTGATATAAGTTTTATCTTATGCTACTCTTGAGCTGCAGTAATGAGAGATTTAGATTCCTCATGAGGTACCGATTCTGAGCATGACCATGTCCCTGGAATGTGCTTATTTATTTTCTTCTTCTCTTCTTCTTCTTCTTCCTTCTTCTTCTTCTCTTCTTCTTCTTCTTCTTCTTCAAATAAACGTTGGTTTAGCTCAGTCAGTAGATGCACTTCGCTTAGGAATCTCAGGCTCGGTTCGATAAAATCATATAATTGATACCATATACACTGTGTAAAAAATGAATAGTTTATTAAATAGCAATATATATACATATATTATATATTCATATATTTATATTATATAATTATATTGATAAGTTGTGTGTGTGTTGCGTGTGCGTGCGTGTGTGTGTGTGTGTGTGTTGAAAACGGCATTAAAAAGTTACAAAATAAACGAAGAAGTGATGAATTATTGAGTCGAATGGGTTTCGAAACGGGTTATATGTACGAACATTCCTTTAAATTGTTAAAATAAAAAAGAATAAATATATTATCAAGGCATGCGTCTTCTGATCATCTTCAGTACAAAAGACTAAATATTCATATTGCCGATTCCTGCTTTCGAGTAATACGTAGAAAAGAAAATATAAATAACAAAATTAATTACGTCCAAAGATATTTTTTTTCTGTATATTTCAGCGTTTGCGTGTTTTTGAAAATTTGAAATTTACTGTTTATATTTGAAAGATCTTTTAAGAATGTTTTACTTTGTCTAGTGGGAAATCTTTAAAAATCATAGAAAAAATAAGTATAACTGGAAATTTTTAGTCAATTTAATTGTGTTTAATTAATTTTAGTCATTTAAAGATTTCGAAATAAAATTGTATAATCTACATTTGAATAATTAAAAATGTAATGAGTTGGCTTCTATTTAATATTGATGTAGTATATAGTGTATTTTAAGTTTTATTGTTTGTAAACACAGTTTTATGTGATGAGAAAATATTAAATAATTTAATTGTGTGTAATAAAAAAACCGATATTATTTGTGAATAAATTTTTGTTTGTAAACGAATAAATTACATAATATTAACAAATCTAACGAGGTCGATAATTTATTTATTCATTTATTTAGCTATCTATTCATTTTTGCTTTCATTTTATAAACCTATTGATTCTAAGCTATTCCCAAGTTTTCTGAATCCTATCTTGGGAATTTGGTACATTACTGATCTTAGATGCAGACTTCATATAGTTTGAATGACTTAATCATAACACTACACATTTCCCAATGAAGCTAAATAACATTGTTAAAAACCAATTACTAAAGAGTAAAATAATAAATACACAACATATAATTAACTTCCCACCGTTAGGCTGACATAACCTCAAGACGGTTGATATGCCGTTAAAATCAACCAACCAACCAACCAACCAACCACCCAAACGAGAAATGAAAAAAGTATTGTGGGTTATTCAGTTGTTTTTGTTATGATATAGTCAGCATTTTACGGGTCAATTAATAACCGAATCAAGTCTATAACAAGAGCTCACATTCGGAGAGGACCTAGTGTTATGCTGATGAGCCTCTTTCAATACTCATAGGGTAACACTTAAGTAAACACCAGGTCCTCCCTAAAGTGCGCTCTTTTGTTTAAGGCTTTGATTCGGTATTAAATGACCCGTAAAAGGCTGATATATCATAACGAAAACAGCTGCACTCTGCTTATCTTCGGTGAAATAGTCGGGTACCGGGGCTTTCAAGTTCGACCTTTCTTATAAATAGTTTTTATTAATCGTACGAGCGTTCGGCGCTAAGACCAAGGTTCCTAGTCGATACCGGGCCTCGCCAACTCAGCATATGAGTAGCACAGGGATCCGTGCGGGTAAAGTAAGGAGCTGAATGGTAGGTGTGGAGCTCCACCTCAGACGCCAAAGCACATCTTCCTTGGTCTAGCGCTATTGAAAAGGGGATAGACTCCCTCGCTGATGGCTGATACCGACTTTAGGCCGCCCGACGACTTTACTTTAACTTACTTTTTTATTATTATACTAATAATAATAGTATTTATTAATATGTAATATGCAAGTGGAGAAAATAAAAGAAGGAAAAAAAAGGAAGAAAAAAAAAATGGGACAAAAGTGCTTATTGATGGCATACAGTGTAATTTTTAAGGCCTCGTCAAACATGTGTAAAAAGTATCCGGTGCACGGCCTTATGTGCGACCAGTGAGGGGTCTATACCCTTTTCCTGGCGCTAGACCAAGATTATTTTTAGCGTCTGAAGGTGGAGCGCCAACATCTACCCAATCAGCTTCTCACATTTTTACTTGCACGATTCGCTGTGCTGCCATACGCTTGAGTTGGCGATGGTCGGTAAAGCACCAGGACCTTTGTGATTCCAGTTCGGACCGCCTAATCGACAAAGCTAAACTTAGCTTTGGTGTTAAAACTCAGTTAAGTCTATAGATTTTACCAACACGAGCAGGATGTTTCTTAAGCTGAGTTTTAATACGAGGATGTCTATCCCCCTTTTCAGTGCTTAATATCATAGATATGAGCATTTGGTTTTGAATAATCGCATAGCGGAAAAAAGTTTAGTAACCAAGCGATGTTGATTCCGTCTCATGCTACACTATGAAAAGATGAAGCTAGCGCGTGGGATATATATAATATATATATATATATATATATATAGATATATATATATATATATATATATATATATGTATTTATATATATATAAATAATATTATAAATATATATATATATATATGTATAATATAAGTTAACATCAAAAAGTATAAAAAAGCTATAAAAATTCGCTAATGAACTTTATTGTAAACCCCCAAAAAACAAAAACACTGTTTAAAGACAATGTTAAAAATGAAATTCCATTCACTCCCACAGAAACAGGAAATGGGGGTGGTGAATACCATGTGTATGTATATAATATACACATGCATGTAAAAATTCATTTTCATATTATCAATCAAAGCCTGAAGAAAGATACCGAAGATCTGAAACACGTGTTGCATATGTAAACAAAAAGATTTAAAGAAAAATTTTCTGGACAAAATCATTTGTGGGGACGCTTCCTTTTTTATAAATATGAATTTTCCTCCCGGTTTGGAAAACCAGAACACATTTTATATATATATATACTATATATATATATATTATATATATATACTATACAGATTTAATATTTACCACCCTCTGCACGAGCAGGAATGCGCACAAGGTCAATTTTTTTAAAGCAGAGTTTAAAAGGTTTTGAATTCAGAGTTTCCTTCTCCTAGACTGGTTACCTAGCCATGGTTAAAGAGCCCATCTGTCGCTGTCTATTAACCCATAGCTGGAGGGAGAATTTGGATCATACAGTTTTCAAAGGGTTTAGCTTTATGTGAAATGCAACAGCTTCGTCAGGAATTGAAACTCGGGTCGACGACTCCATTTTCCTGACGATTCTAACCATTTAGACCACGCGCCTCGGATAGTTAAATATATAAATATTTCAAAAAGTTGTAGATTCTGCGAGATAGATAATCGCCATTGTTTTGTAGCAGTGAACAGTGAAATGCATAACGCCACCACTGATTATCAGTAGGATTAAACTTCAAACACTGATTGACACCCGTTCGATTTGTCTGAACAAAACAATCCGTGAGGCGAAATGCAACTACTAATCAATAATCTGTCCAAAATCCCCATATATATATATATATAATATATATATATATAATATATAGAAGAGAAAAATGGAAGTGAATCCGACGATATGTAATATAGTGAAACTTTGAAAAAAAACACAGGTTCAAATAAAAATGAGTGATATTATTCAGCAACGCTGCAAGTGTTTCAATCTGTTTAAATAGATCTTCTTCGGGGACTTTTGTTGATATAAGGAAAAGTAAAAATTATCACAGAATAATAAAGAGACTGTGATTAGTTTTTGTGATCAGTTTGTTTAAAATGTTTGAAATAGAAATTAGTACTCTTAGATAATTCGACCATTTATGAAACGCTGGAATTAAACGGTTTGAAGGATGACATCGAGCATCACTTACGTTGTGGTTGTGTGTGTGTGTGTGTGAAAGGAAACGGAGGAGAAGGCGAGAGAGAAGAGGGTTAGGAAGGCGTGTATGGCAATAGTCTTGATGGTTTTTTAACACCTTGTATATAATATATATATAAGGTGTTGTCAAAAAGTATGCGAGATTTTTGTGGTCCTTTCCGACACATCTGTATCTGACAAAAAAAATTCATTCATTATACATTCTACTTTGTTAAATACAGCTTAAACCTTGGTACTTTCTTGACACACCTTGAGCATTCGGAAGGAATATATGCAATGGAAACGTTATTTTTTAGATACAAGGTGATCTAAAAGTTTAAAATCTCGATACTTTTTTGGCATACCTTGTATATCATATATATATATATAAATATTTATATATAATAGGATTGGGAGTCAAAAATAATTGGCACTATCGCCATGAGTACTTACGTTATAGTACTGACACAGATTGATTACATCCTTGTAGCGCCATTTTGCTTGCTGTCTCACAGTGTAAAATGTCCGCTCCACTAGCAGTATGCACCAAAGAGGTATCCGATTTCTCTGATCGAAGAAGTGCCCAGGTGTAAGAAACCATCGGAGGATTTTAGTACAATACGTGACATGCAAAACCACGTAGAAGTGCATATGAGTGAATAAAGAAGTATAAAGTGGCCAGACAAACGTAGCACGAAGAGGGAGTAGGACTCCGCGTTAAACTCCACCGCTGACGAAAGGATTCAGAAGCTCGAAAGATGGATGGCGTACCGAAATTTATCATGCATAGAAGATTGTTCTCTGTAAAATAGTCATGGTTCTACCAATCATAATCTACGATTGGCTCGACTTCATATAAAAGGCGGATATTTCTTAGTCTACTCCATATATATTCAATCATTAATTCATAGCTTGGCTTTGTGGGCAGAAATAAAGGTGTTGGTCTACTTGACAGCAGGTATAGTTCGTGGTTTATAATTACACTCTTCGGGAATGGAAGGCGAGTCACAGCGGTGCTAATCGCTTAGCCTATGCCATAGTAAACATGTACAGATTGATTATATCCAGTGAAATCCATTCTACACGCTGTTAGAGTCCAGTCCCATATTACCTGTGGGTAGCGATCAGCTGTGGCCGTTGCTTCACTCTCTGAAGGGTCAATAGTGCCCTATTTCAGCAGTCCTATGCCGGTAGGTCAATGCACATATTCATTATTCGTGTAAACGTCATTCTGCTTACTGTGTCCCATCTTAATATTGCCCCATAGTAACCGTCTTCTGTAGCCGTTGCCTTTCCTCTCCGAGGGTCAATACGCCCTAATTGCTAAGCCTATGCGGTAGACATGCCAGCAATTCAATTATATCCGGTCAAAATTCATTCTACAGCCGTCTAGAGTCCCGTCTCAAATTTTCCGCGTAATATCAATTAATAATGAAATCGTTCGCGGTTTTTTGTCTGTAACAAAAATTATGTCACGCTTACGTCACATTAGAGTAAATACAACTCAAAATTTGAACATGCAACCATTATGACAGTCCTCATTGTTTTTTAAACAAGTTTTTAAATAAATACATGACTGGTTTATATATCTATAATATAGTTTGGTTTTATTTTAATACATATTTAATGTTTATATTTTCACTTAATGTTTCATTTCAAATGGTCTTATTTTTAATCCTTTAATGAATTTCATTGATTTTACCTTACTTAGGGTACAAACTCGCTGATATTGATTTTTTACTCCCACCCTCAGAGCAATAATATTCAAAAATCTATTTTTACTATCGCCCGAGGGTGTTTTTTTTAATACTAGTTATCTATAATATATTACGGTGCATCTGAAGACGGGACCCTAACGCGCGTATAGATGATTTCAACGCGAATATGATTCAATCTGTGGCAAGTACTATGACATAGGCTAGATGATTACGGATTTTAATGACCCTAGGAGAGAGAAGCCAACGGCAGCAGAGACGGCCTCCGAAGGGGCAATGCGATCCGGGACTATTAAACTGTCCTATAGGGAGCCAATTGCACAGAGACGGCTCGAAGGGGCAATATGATCCGGGAACCTATTGGACTGTCCTATAGGGAAGCCAATGGCAAAGAGACGGCTCCGAAGGGACAATATGATCCGGGACTATTGACTGTCCTACTAGGTAAGCCAACACACAGAGACCGGCTCCGAAGGAGGCAATATGATCCGGGACCTATTGACTGTCGTATAGGGAAGCCATGGCACAGAGACGGCTCGAAGGGCACCAATGAGCTGGGCCTGATTTGACTGTCCTAATAGGGAAGCCAATGGCACAGAGACGGCTCCGAAGGGGCATATGATCCGGGACCTATTACTGTCCCTAAGGAGCCATTGCACAGAAGACGGCTACTGCCCTAGCAATGTAAGATGAACTCTACGCTTGTTGAATGAAATTTCACACCCATATATATATTGCATTCCTCGTCTTACTTTTTCAAGACTGATCTTGCCTTATATCAAGTTACAGAGACCTGTATGTCCATAAACTGGACGGAGAATATCTGGTCTCATCCTTTTCCAGGGGTAAAGCGCCGTGTGAATGATGCAAAAATACCAGTGAACAGGAGTTGAACTTGTTTAGACTATTCCACTTCCTCTAGCATAACCGCGAGTTTAAGAAAGCCTATATGCATTTCAACATAACTCTAATAACCTTGGAAAGACAAGAATACTGTTCTTACCTCAGTATAGTAGGAACAGACTGGAAACCTTCTTTAACCTTGGTAACAGGTCTAGAAGGAAAATTAGAAACTCTTCAAGTAGAACTCCACCAAGGATCTTAAGTTTAACGGGATCGATAATTATAATATATTATATATATATATATATATATATATAATATATATATTATTATTATATTATTATTATTATTATTATTATTTATATTTTTTGCTTTTGAAGCCAGTTACAATGCGTATTATCGTATAAAATTCGGTAATTATGAAAATAACATGACAAGCGAAGCTCGGCAAATACGCCCCCTACGTAGAAACATCGTTCAGCTGTTTCAACTTTTAAGTCTCATCAGCCGATGTATACTTTACGATTCCCTCCGACAGAAAATCGAACAGGAACTCAGCACGCAGAGTCAGAGACTTTACCACTGGGCGCACGTAGCATCAAAATGAAACATGCGAAATTAAGCTTGTCTGACTTGTCGGATGTTACTACGTAGCGGCGATATTTGTCGAGTTCGCTTGTCACGATATTTTCATTTATTATAGAATTTTATATGATATACGCATTGTAACTGCTTCAAATGCAAAAAATATAAAAATAATAATATGCTTACTAACAATCTTTAAAGCCAAATTTTTTTGTATATATAATATATATATATATATATATATATATATATATTATGTGTGTGTGTGTGTGTGTGTGTGTGTGGTGTGAAATAAAAGGAACTTAATCCGACAGTGGTGGAATTTGATATATTGAAAAACAAATGAGTTTACAAATGTTGTGATCATCAGGAGAGAATGTGCAACTCGTTTTCGGGCCGTTGGAGGAAGGCCCTGGAAACGGTGCACATTCCTCCTGATGATCCAAGCAGTTTGTAACATCATTTGTTTTATCATATATCATATATCATATATATATATATATTATATAAATATATATATATATAATATGTGTGTGTGTGTGTCTGTGTGTGTGGTGGTGTGTGTGGTGGTATGTTATATACCTATCTCTCAACGAAGTATGATTTTA
Source organism: Doryteuthis pealeii (assembly GCA_023376005.1). NCBI lineage: Eukaryota > Metazoa > Mollusca > Cephalopoda > Myopsida > Loliginidae > Doryteuthis > Doryteuthis pealeii. Next base: position 91,442,771 of record CM042161.1, read on the forward strand.
ACACAAGTCATTTTTAAAAAGGTGGTTCAAAGTTTTGATTTCAAATTTTCCTATTCCTTGGCCAGTTGCCATGCCAAGGTATAAAATCCGCAGTGAGTCCCTAATTACTTAAAGGCTGGTAAGAGAATAGTTGTTCATACCTTTTCTTATTTATTGGATCATATGTATACAGCGATTAACCGGTACGTTAAACATATGCTTAGATTGTTGACTACCATTTAATAAATTAGTCAATCAATGTCGTGGATAGAGTTTGGAATCGAACCTACCAACAAGCCTGTATGAATCTGTTTGTTTCGTATGTTGATCATCACACCTGCAGACCACAATACGATTTGTTAAGAAGTGATTTTGATTTTTAGGTGAACATATATATTACCACCTATTCTTTTATGGTTGTGACAAACTTTAAAGAATATCTGTCTATAAATAATGGGCCAGTGCATTTGTCACTGTTATGCTGACTGTTTATCTTATTGTTATATTGTTTATAACGACTGTCTTGCCAGATGCCCAGTGAAAAAAAAAGGTTGACTAGTTTTTTAAGTTTTTTTTTTATTAATGTTGCTATTTAAGAATTCTGGCTGTCATGTCATAATCGAACAGTTATCCATAGTTATTATTCTGCGATTGGTTTTTTTTTTTTTGGTTTTGTTTTTTTTGGGGGGTTTCGTATTTTTTTTCCGTTTTTTCTTCTTCATATTAAAACAATATCATTTAGCATATAGAGACTCTTATCAGACAAGGCACACAACATTTTTCTTAATAGTGGGAACATTTTATTCGGTAGGGTGGCTTTAGCTCAGTCGGTAGAGTGTTCGGCTTGGGAACCCTCAAGGGTTCCTGGTTCTATACCATCCTTAGCCAACTCAGTCGCATGATACACAGGGAATATGTGCGGTAAAGTGAAGTGGCGCTCGCCTCAGACCGCTAAAACATCTCCTGGTCAGCGCTAGTGAAAAGGGGATAAGACTTCCTCGCTTGTCTGGTTGATATCGACTTTTGACCCACCAGACGACTCTTTTTATTTCTTCAAAGATATTCCTTGAATAGATATCAAATTATTTAAATAATGTTTTAACTTTTTCCAAGCCCATGAACCAGGAAATATTATGGAATTAAACCCAATGTTTGATGAAACAATAATCAACCTGTGTGGACTAGCCTGGCTTACTTTTTTTAAAAGGAGTAAATGAAGCTTGGTCCAAGACTATTTTGTACCTGCTGTTTTCGAACTCTGGGGATTACTGAGGGCCTGCTTCAGAGCGTCGGCATCTGGAGTGGTGAGGTAATGAAATTAGACAGCGCCTATCAGGGGCTAAATCCCCCTAGGCAATACCTGCTCGCTGGGGAAGAGCTGGGGTTTACTGCCAGCGCCTGAGCGCCCCCTGAGGGGGAATTGCCGAAGGGAATCGAGCGCAATTTTTGTCTTTCCCACCCATGTAGCTCGGCTTTGTGGTGGGCCCACGTTAAACGAAGCCTTGTGCCAGCCCATACAAGTGGGGTATGAGCCAAAGACTGCAAAGGTACGGAACCATTACGCGAACCTCTAACCTCAATTTAAGTTTGTTTTAGGCAACGCTGTTGCGAGTTACTGCTAGGTCTGGCATAAACTACTCCACCTAAAAACCCTGACTACCTAAAGGCACTAATAAAACACCCCACTAAAACAACTAA
>CM042161.1:91444547-91447047 GCA_023376005.1 Doryteuthis pealeii
GAGAGAGAAGTGAGAGATAAGAGAGAATAAATAAGGAGAGAGAGTGTGAGTGAAGTGAGAGAGAGAGAAGGAGAAAAGAGAGTGAGAGTGTGTAAGGAGAGAGAGTGTGTGTGAGAGAGAGAGAGAGAAGGAGAGATAAGAGACTGAGAGATAAGAGAGTGAGAGAGTGTGAGAGAGAGAGAAATAAGATAGAGACTGTGCGTGAAGAGAGAGAGGTTCAGAGAGAGAGAGAGAGGAGAGAGAGAGAGAGAGAGGAGAGAGAAAAGAGAGAGAAAGAGAGAGAGAGAAGGAGAGATAAGAGACTGAGAGGATAAGAGAGTGAGAGTAAGGTTGAGAGAGAGAAATAAGAGAGACAGTGAGAGTGAGAGAGAGTGGAGATGTGTCAGAGAGAGAGAGAGAGAGAGAGAGGGAGAGGGGAGAGAGAGTGTGAGAAAGAGAGAGAGAGAAGGAGAGATAAGAGACTGAGAGATAGAGTGAGAGAGTGTGAGAGAGAGAAATACGAGAGACAGTGAGAGTGAGAGAGAGAGTGTGTGTCAGAGAGAGAGAGAGAGAGAGAGAGACTGAGAGATAAGAGAGGAGAGAGTGTGAGAGAGAGAGTGTGAGAGAGAAGAAATGAGAGAGACAGTGAGAGGGAGAGAGAGAGTGTGTGTCAGAGAGAGAGACAGACAGACAGACAGACAGAGAGGAGGAGAGATAAAAGACTGAGAGATAAGAGAGTGAGAGAGTGTGAGTGAGAGAGTGTGAGAGAGAGAGAATAAGAGAGACAGTGAGAGTGAGAGTGGTCTGTCAGAGAGAGAGAGAGAGAGAGAGAGAGAGAGAGAGAAGAGTGTGTGTGTGTGTGGAGAGAGAGAGAAAGAGAGAAGGGAGAGATTAAAAAGTAAAAGGTGAGGTGGTCACCAGTGTTTGAAGGTATGCATGTGTGTGTATGTATGTATGAGAGAGAGAGAGACAGAGAAAGACAGAGAGAGAGAGAAGGAGAGATAAGAGAGTGAGAGAGTGTGTGGGAGAGAGAGAGTGAGAGAAAGTGAGAGAGAAATAAGAGAGAGTGAGAGTGAGAGACAGAGAGAGAGAGAAGGAGAGATGAGAGAGTGAGAGTGTGTGTGAGAGAGAGAGAGAGTGTGAGAGAGGGAGAGAGGGAGAGAGAGAAATAAGAGTGAGAGTGAGAGACAGAAGAGATAGAAGAGGAATAGAGATGAGAGAGTTTGTGAGAGAGAGAGTGTGTGAGAAACAGTAATAAGAGAGAGAGTGAGAGAGAGGGAGAGAGAAGGAGAGATAAGATAGTGAGAGAGTGTGAAGAGAGTGAGAGAGAGAGAAAATAAGAGAGAGAGAGTGGAGTGAGAGTGAGAGACACAGAGAGAGAGAAGAGAAGAGAATAAGAGAGTGTGTGAAAGAGAGATGAGAGAGAGAGAAAGAGAGAGAGTGAGAGTGAGAGACAGAGAGAGGAGAAGGAGAGATAAGAGAGTGAGAGAGAGTGTGAGAGAAGAATAATAAGAAGAGAGTGAAAGTGAGAAGAAGGAGAGATAAGAGAGTGAGAGAGTGTGAGAAGAGTGAGAGAGAGAAATAGAGAGAGAGAGTGAGAGTGAGAGACAGAGGAGGGAGAAGGAGAGATAAGAGAGTGAGATGTGAGAGAGAGAAGGAGAGATAAGAGGTGAGAGAGAGTGTGAGAGAGAGTGTATGTGTGAGAGAGAAATAAGAGTGAGAGAGTGAGAGAGAGAGAGAGATAGAAAGAGAGAAGGGAGAGATTAAAAAGTAAAAAGAGGAGAGAAACACACCAGTGAAAGAAAAAACTAAATAGGTATTTTTCAAAATAATGTATTGTACATTTAAAATAATGAAGAAATATCTATAAAATAATGCATGTTATATAGACTCACACGCACACACTCATCATATAAATACACCCAAAAAATACATATTCTCTCGCTCTCTCTCTCTCTCTCTCACACAGACACAGACACAGACACACACACACACACACACAACACACACACACACACACACACACACATATATATATATATTATATATATATATACAAACCTTTTGCCATGGGCAGGATATTACACGCGGTTAATTTCTTAGAGGGGTATAGCGGTTTTGAAATAAAAGTTTTACTTCTCTTAGACTGGTTTCTTACACAATTGTCAAGGATAAAGTCTGGCCTACTATTTACCTATAGCTAAGGAGAGTACAGGTGGATCCCTAACTTTTTCAATGGCAATATATATATATATATATATATATATATAATATATATATGTGTGTGTGTGTGTTGTGTGTGTGTGTCTTGTATATATTATAATTTATATATTCATATATATATATATATATATATATATATATTATATATATATATGTATGTATGTATGTATGTATGTATATATAAGTTGGTATTAGGATGATTCTAAGCTGGTCATTCTTCCACCGCTAAATGTTGAGAGTTCAGGACAATTAAATGAGCAATCTGAAAAAAAAATGTTATTACTATATATATATATAT